>CM023481.1:274774639-274962407 GCA_013339685.2 Hyalomma asiaticum
AAAGAAAAAGAATGTCCAAGTAATAAGGCAGTAAGAAAAAAGGACTTCATCAAGAAAAAAAAATATAATCAGTTTTGTTCAACCTGCAGGCCAGCTGCCCCATTTTGATGGCACATGCACGCAAAGTTGTCATGCAGCCACACATCTGCAAAGCTGAAAGAACGTAGGCGCAGCACAGTACTACTAATCAGGGTGTCGAAATGAAGAAAATAAGGGTTTGGGTTCAAGGTGAACCATTTTGGTACAGTTATGTTCCAGTTCAAAGTAATAAAAGTTTACAACTGTTCACAAACAGGTTTGCAACAATGAACCGGTTCGCTGAAGCAAACAGTGACACGCTTATTAGTAGCTATTCACTGAAATGTGCTGACCTGAAACATACAAAAAAATTGTCGTTCTAGAGTTATTTGAAACTCTAGCATCCCTAACACCGGACGATAATAGCAAAGGTCTACCGAGCAATAGCAAAATTTCAAGCAGCCCTAACACTGGACGATAGCCAAGGCAGGTGGCCAATGGCAGGAAGCACCTACGTAGTTGGTGCTTCAGAGACATGGTCCTCGAGCTTGTATTTTGTAATTTTTCACTAAATTTTTGTTTCCAATTGTATGTTGTACTGAGCACATGCTTTCCCAGAAAGGCCTCAGTGCTATCCTCACTAAAGTTAAGGGTGTGCATTAAAATAGCTATGCAGCAAGGAGGGACTAAGAAAGGAAAGGAAGGTGGGGGAGGAGGGGTCCTTGCAGTGCAGCTTAGTGTAGGTTCAGGGTGTTTGGCCATTGTTGTGCTCACTGTCATATTGTGAAGCATGAAGTATGTGGGAAGGGCTTTTGGCCATTCCTCCTCCTCCGCTCCCCTCAAACCGCTCTGGGGGACCCTTATTCAGCTTGTTTTCATGTAACCCTGTTATAACAATTATCAGTGGTAACAATGTAATTTCCATAGCCACTAGACCACCGTGGGGTAGCTCGACATTATCGACATTAGAGAGTTGAACCTTGTTACAACGAACAGTGATATGGTGAAATGTCAGTTAATATTGAACTAAATGCAAACTTTGGTTGGTCATGCTACAGTTCAGAAACATTTGCTCTTTTTTATAATAAAACCAGAAATACGAGAGCCACAGCAGTACTGGGTGTAACGTAGAAATATTTAGTTTGTATGAGGCTCGTAATGTAGAAACATTTGGTCTGTATGAGGCTCAAAACTGAAGGCAGCTTAGGAAGTAAATTAACAAGGAAGGCAATTTGGCATGACTAAGCCAACACAACCATACCTAGGACCCACAATAGGTGGCATCATGGAGCCAACAGTTGGGGCCAAAATAGGCGGCGCTGTGGCTAGTGGGGCATCCGCACTGCCCCCATAAAAGGCCAGCAGCCCCATACGGGGATCCTCAGGTGCCATGGGCAAGCTTGTCTCTGGCACAACAGCAGGTGAGGGTACGAAGCTAGGTTTGCCACATGGTGTTGGCTCGAAGAAGGGGCCCACCAATTCATTCTCCAGGTAGCTTGGTGGAAGGCTTGCAACCCAGCTGCATAACCAGGCACACAAGACTCACTGTTGATAGTCCATCCCACAGCAGTTGCCTTTTACGCATACACGAGGTTTGTTCCAAAAAGCTTTGTATGTAGTACATTTATACCTTCAGAATATGCCCGATAAGACAATACGCTGGTTCCACCTCTTTTTTCACTTAGAAGAACCCTTGAAACACAAATCAAGGGCTTTAAATGTGAGGTTTCTGGCTTCACTGTTGTGAGATCCCCAAATGAAAACATAGACAGTAACACTTAAAAGTAAAAAAAAAAAAAAAGACAGTTGCATGGTACTAAATCCTGTTCCAAAAAAGAATGAGTACACTGACAGGATAATGTGTCCAAAACTGGAGTACAAACAGTTTTTGTTCATGTGTGATTCCTTATTTCTTGAAAATCTTCTTCACATTGAAGGTTTGCTGAAAAAAATGTGGCTAAATTCCTTATTTTTGTACAGTAAGAACAGTTCTCCAATTCAACTATCAACTGAGAAAAACATTACACTAGTTTGAACCAGTTTATATTTCATTGCATTACCAACTTTGAACAAAACCGTAATGATGTCCCCAAGCTGCCAGGAAAGACCACAAAAAATGTGGTACAAATACTCATGGAACCAATACTTTTGAAGATCACATGAAGGTACAAATCAGAGGCAACAGGATGTCACTTTTTATTGCACCTACTAGAGTTTACCTGCTGGTGACATCAAAGGTTACAGCCTAACTAGGAGATGTGTCCTGCTACCAGAGAACTACAATTAACTCACCAATGTCAAATACTCCTGTGTGTATTACTAACATGTATGACTACCGAACAGGCAGGCCACATTAGGAAGTACAATAACGATGCTGCTATTACTAAACTGCACTAGCTTTGTGTACATTTAGAAATGGACGGCTGCCTAAAACAAAAAAATTACAGCATATCCACGGAGTGAATGATGACGATGGGCGAAGCTCGGGATGTTCATCGTAGATCGTGCCGAGTTCCGGATTAACGGATTAATTTAGTTAACGCGCACGCTACGAATCCTCATGGTTCAACTATGCACAAGTGAAATCTCCCACCGGCACTTCATTGCAAGTCAAGATCCAGTGCCTATATATATATATATATATATATATATATATATATATGGGTTGCCGGTGAACGCTTCTCCAACGCGAGCAGTCGGTATTTCTCAATCAAGAAACTCGCTAGGAGACGCTGCCTGCGCCAACGTTGTCTCTCGTGGGTGAGGGCGTGTTCTCCTTCTTTGCGAGCTGGTAGCGTTCCTCTAAGAAAGAGCGTTTCCATAGCCAACGCGCGCCTTTCGCTGTCTCTGTCTCTCTCTCTCTCGCACAAGACAGCAGAGGCACGCGCCGGGAGGCACGCGCCGGGAGAGAGAGAGAGAGAGGCACGCGCCGAGGGCGAGCGCGTGCCTCCCGGCACGCGGGTTACGCCTGACGACTGACGCGTGACAAGGTTAGACTAAGAGGAGCTTCGCCCCTAAAGCTTTTGGCATTTTGATTTCATTCTGGAGTGATAATACATCAGACTCTCGTTAATTCAAATGAGGGGACCCCAGAATTTAGTTTAAATATCAGATGCAGGTGAATGCATGGCTCCCCCAGTGCAACATAATTAAAAAACCAGAGATGGCCAGCGATCACATGCCTTGTTACCACCTTGGTGTTTTCCTTTTTTCTTCTGGTGAATTCGAATGCTTTCACATGTGTTGACAGGAGACTGGCTCTATTTCTGGCTGTTAAAAATACGTGAGTATGGACATTAAGCTACTAGAAGCCAAAGAAGCTGATATTTCTGGTAAGGGTAAGCAAAAAGTATGAATTAACAGAATTAGACTAATGGTGCAGTTTGAATTAAGCAGCTTTTAAATGCATTGAACACAAAGCAGGCCAACCAAAAATTTGAAAGTTTGTTTGAATTAACCAAAAGTTTGCATTATCAGAGTTTGAATTACTGAGAGTATACTGTATGCTTACAACGCTCGTGTTTATTCCCGTCGAGTGTGTGTATGTGTGTTCTCCACGATCAGTTCACATTCAATACACTGACTCTTCTGAACAGCTCTTGCATGCACCCTGCCTCTGCCACTTCTTCAATTTCATGCTACACATGTATAACAACCTTCATGAAGTCCTATATACTGCCAATGCTGTCTTAAGAGGTTTTTTTTTCTGGCCATGCCACAAACTGACACAAAGACTGCAGTTAAAATCTTACTTGAAATATTCTGAGAGTTCGAACATTCCATCCAGCTCCTCATTTTTTTCTATGCAGGCTAAAAAAAGGGAAAGAGCAAGAGAAAATATTAATGAGACAAATGAAAAAGAAGAAGACAAGAATCAAGAAATTTTTGCTCCACAAGTCTTGACCTCTCCTGTAACAATCAGCTGAGCATATATGTGTAATTGCTATAGTTGCAAGAATTACATGCATTCTGAAAAAAAAAAAAAAAAGAGGGGGGGGGGGGGAGTACCTATGATGACACAAATACTCTGAAAGGGGTTCAAGATTCCAAAGGAACAAACACTAAAAGCATTGTCATGCACTGGTATTCAAGCACACTTTGAATAAACACCAATGAGAAACATTATCAAAGTTCTAACAAAACATCCTTCTACATTGCCAAAAAAGCATTCTTATCATGAAAATATGCAAAAACCAGATAAGTGGCACAGCCACCTTGAAGATCACCAATACATTGACTTTTGCAGCTGCTTATGTTTCACTAGTAAAAGCCAACTACACTGCATATTAAAAAAAAAAAGAAAATTTCAAGCACATTTTCTTAAGTACAACTGCATAAAAAAAACAACAAAGGCATTTGAAATCTAAAATATGACAAGCCATGGTGGTTTTGCCAAGACAAAATGGCCTTTTGACCTTCATTTTATTTTCTGGAAAAGCCTATTACCGTCGCATTCGTAATAAAGGGGTTTTACGTGTGGAAGCCATGTGTGATTATGAGGCACGCCCTGTAGCGGAGGGCTCTGCAGCAAGTTCAGCCACCTAGGATTCTTTAGCGTGCACCTAAATGTAAGCAAACAGGCATTTTTTGCATTTCCACCCCATCAAAATGCAGCTGCCATGACCAGGATTTGATCACGCGATTGAGCCTTGCAAACGAACACCTAAATGCTAAGCTACTGCAGTGGGTTACCACAGAATTCATAAATATGTAGTTCTTTAAGAACAGTTCATGAATTTAAACTTAGTGCCCCTTGAGGTAAATCATTTTTGCACAGAGCTATAATGCCCAAACATATTTTCCCTAAAAGGCATGCATGCTTGTTCATTTCAGCTGTCAGAAAATTTTCAGAGGGCTTCACACACTACTGAACTGCTTACATGCACAATATTTTCTTTTGCCCTCTTTACACATTTAGTGTACATCAAAATGTCCACAAGGTATATGCCCCAATGGACCGAAAACTGACTTCAGGTGCTAGAGCCAACCTTTAGGCATACAGTGCCTTTATCACTTCTTCATTTCCAATATCAAATGTAAAATAGCTTTCTCAACTATGTTGCTGATGCCGCCTAGTTAAATGCTGATAAAAACATGAAAAGGAAGAAAAAGACAGCGCCTGAATAAGCAGTAAATGTACTGACTTCTGACAGCCAGTTTGCCGTTCATGACTTCTATGCTTTAATGAGTAGGCTTCAGTCTCACACAAAGCTGATTAGGAAATGTTCTAACACAATGAACAGATAACTGAAACATTAACATTATTAATTATGGTCAATATTGGCATCACTTCAAAACATCCGCTCAAAATCATAAGAAACTTATATAGACCCCCCATGGTTAAGTACCATAATGGGGATCACATGCACTCAAACTTATGCGACGTGAGAGCATTTTTTAATTGGAACCTGCATGCAGGAACGAATGAAAGTGTCAGCCAAGATGTGACACACAAGGGATGTTATACTACCCAAATTTCAGTCCACCACAGGACATAAGCCCAGTTCTCATGAAATGATTTCCAGTTGGCGACAATATCACCGACATATTGTGTGACATAGAAGTACTAGATTCTACATCAGGCTCCTTTTAGCACTCTAGAGGTTGCAAGGCTTCTTAGCCTAGAGGAATCACTCAAGATGTATGTCAAGTTGTCTGCTTGGAGTCTCCACAATGTCTGCATGCAGACATTGGGTGAGTCGAGGTGAGCAGACAGCACTGCCAGAAAAAAAAGTCATGCAGGCACCTTCTAAAGTGGGTGCCTTCTATCTCAAATTTATCAAGTTGTTATAGTGCTCTGTGTAGCTTGCAAGTTCAAAACTGACGCTGGTATTTGCTTTATACTTGTACCCTGATGCACTGACATCAATGGATTTGTGAGTATTTAGCTCCGTTTAAATGAGCCACTCAAATTTTCGGCACCGATACTCCTGAATCACAACCATGGTATTACTGCGTGTCTCAGGTAGGTGGGCAGGTGACACGAGCACATTGCCATGTGAGGCGAGAGCTCCAATGTGAACGCTTCTGGTATGTTGGTAATACAATCGCACCTGCTTGCATGACTGAAGAATTCCCAGCATGCTGTTGCATGCCAAGTGTCATAAGGAGCCCAACAAGTCACTCAATGCATCACCTACGAACGAGGTGGCCATTTATGCTTACTCAGGGTTCACAGCAGTTTTAAAGGAAAAATTCAAGGGTTTTCGAGGACTTTCAAGGGCCAGACATAATAATTTCAAGGACCTGAAGGAATGTGCTCAGTGGCTTGCAAAGACAATTTCTTGAACAAAAACAGCATTATATTTAATAGCAAACAAACAATAAGATAAAAAGAAAATGTGCACATACTGATTCGAAACATTCGACCTTCTGCATTTATTTTGCAGCTTTTTGATGATTGATTTCACAGTATCTGATGTCATTTGCTGCCTCGATTTTTTAATTTTTTTTTGCATAATTGTCTGCAGCTACCCAGCAATTGTCTTTTCTAGTTCCTTTATCTTGTGTCTGTTGCTCTCAATTCCCTCTTTCATACGGCTTCTCTTTGAATAGATCGACTGTTGTTCTTCCTGCTTCTGCAAGTACACTGCTACCAGTTTTATGCAGCTGAAACTAGTTTCCACAGCTCCTTCGCAATTTTAACCTCTTTATAGCATTTATAGAATTGTCTGCGCTTTATAGCGCAGACTATTCTCCGCGTCACGCTGCGTCTCCTTCATGTTTTCAAGAGAGATTTTGGTATTAACACTGAATCTCCTTGAAACATTAGTTTGCCCATCGTTTAAGAGACTGACAACTGGCTAGAACGCGTGAACAGACTTTTGTGCACTTGGAAAGATCTTAAATTATAGTGATGGAATCGAGCACCCTTTCGCAAATTGTAAAAGATTTGTATTTTTAAACTGAGCTTGAAAATTGCGGCAACTGAAACATGGCGTAGCCTGGTGGTAAAGCCTTGGTACTGCGTTATGGAGTCTTTAAATTGCTGCACGTCTCCTGGTGGTGTTCACACGACCATAACTCGGACTTAAAATTGCGTTCGGTACATAAAAATGCACCCCTGTCCTATTATTTCTTTTCTATGCCATGAAAGGAGCAGACACTGAGAAGCAGCGCTGCCTTCATGGCATCCGAAAACCTGCCTCTAACAACAGCACATGCGCTCTGTTGCGGCAGAACCTGACGCAAGTACACCCCGACAACTTTCGGTCACCGTTTGCAACATGTGTTGCGTTTAAGACTCCATAGACAAAATGCTTGGATAAAAAATTTTGCACAGCGTTTTCCCCTATCGTCATTGCATGATTGTACACTCTGACTGGTAAGCTTTCCGTTGAAATAAAACAAGGTACCTTAGAAATTAGTTGTCGGTCCCTTTAAAACAAGGAGAACACCCCAGAGGTCTAAGACGAAGTATGGAATTTTGAAGAATTGGTTGCAAGGTTGCAAATAAAGAAACAAAATACTCAGCAAAATCAACTAAGCCTAGCCAAGTGCACAAATTCAAGGACTTTCCAGGACCTATAAAAATTCAAGGGTTTCCAAGGCCTCGAAAATTGCATTTAAGAAATCAAGGGTTTTCAAGGTATTCAAGGACCACTATGAACCCTGTTACTATGAAGCCATAGGATTATAGTATGTTCAAGGCTACCTTCGCTACTAATACAAAGCAAGTTGTACTGCTGCAAGCAAGAGAATGGAAACACATGAAGAGCTAGAGTTTGAAAATTTTGATGTCAGGAGATCACTTAAACGGAAGTACAGTCAAATGCCTTTACAATGAGCACCTCTTCCCCAAGATGACAGGTATAACAAAAGAATGCTTACGTCCCAGCCTGACTGCAAGCGCTACAGTAGCCAATCTTTACAGCTAAGTGCCCTATGCAATGATGAGTTTCCAAGGTCCCAAGCACTTCACTTTAAAAATGTGATTGTACTTAAATAACTAGAACACATCCATGCAACCTGCACTTGTGCATATGATTGGATGTACTTATGATGGCATGCAGAAACATGATAAACTTCATATTTTTGCCACTGGTTTACCTCACTTAATCCACCAGCTGATGTCCATTTAATAAAAACCACACAAAAGAAATCTATGTCCGTATAGCGCTGTGTGCCGTCTCGTTCTCTTCTTCGTCTGTGTTTGCAATGCGCTATTACTTGAAAAGTCAGATAAAAATTTTGATGCATTTAAAAGAAAAAAATTAAAATCAGTCTGATTAGAAGACCTAAAAATTTTTAATGTGACTTTATGACCCGTGTCTCCTTTGAAATGATGAGGGCAGAAGACAACATGGTGGCTCCATGAAATAAGGATGAAAAGTATTTTTCTTGAAAAGGCTGAGGGAGCTAGCCTTCTTTTTACATCATTAGAAAAAATCAGCACAAAATACAGCAGTGGTCCAATTTTCCCAGATGTTTTCTCTGATGGAATTGAACTGTTGACATCTTTGTTAAGGTCAATTTAACAGCAGTCCTATAAATTTGCAAAATACATTGCATAAGAAAGATAAAGTAAAAACATGCCAATGTGCATGCAAGAGTATTCAAAACAACATACAAGATGTGCATCGATTTAGATAATTAAAGTTCAGGCTAGATGTGTCACTGCTGTGTTACACTGACGAAGCACTAATTGCACATTGTAACCTTCAAATAACACAGCTCATGTCCGAAAGTGCCACAGCAACCCTAGTGGCCTTACATGCAAGTGTTAACCAGCTATCACTGGTCAACAGGTCAATCAAAATCCTGACTGGCAGCAAATGCAAGTAGTGAAAAAGTATGAAGTGGAGATGACGAAGTCACATCAACATGAGCCTGAACAAAAAAGTAGGAATATTGATGTCTGATTTTATGAGCCAAAATCACAATAATTATGCATACTCAAAATAAATATTTACCACCCAAGTTCTATAACGTGCTCCTATCTAAATAGATTTCGCCCCCATCTAAATGTGGATGCTGTGGCCAGAAATCGAACCTGCGCTCTCGTTAGCAGTGCGACACCTTACCTCCAAGCTACTGCAGTTGAAATGTATGAAGTTCAAGGGAATGCATGACATGCACACAAGCTCTATGTTGGGAAAGCACACACACACACAAGGCAGCACACATGAAAAAAAAAAAAAAAGCTCACTGAAATAACGTTCACTGTGAAGCATGGAGGTGGTGCATTAGGTAAGGGGGACGGGTACACCCATGTGAAGAAATACATGTCGTGAAGGAAGTGGCCCTATAGAAAGACAGCATGGAGCACTGGGAAGCAAGCCTATGGTATGCTGCAAACACACATGTGCATGCACTATGCACCACGTATGCAATTTTGTGCAAGAGCATAATGCAGGAACAGGCACACAAAAAAGGGCAAAGCTGACATCTGAATACAAAAACATGCATGCATACAGAAGGAAGTAACAGATAAGCAAAAGGAATTAAATGGTTGCATGTACGAAACCTTAAGGAGTGTCTGCTGCAATATTTTAATCTGTATGTGACCAACCCCACTCAGTGTTTTATAAGCAGAGTGTAAAGAGCACCAATTTAGCACAGGTAATACCTGGAATGGAAAGTCTCAATACACATCCTTTCTACAAAAATGTACAGCTCTGAAATAACATAAGTTTAAGGCTCAGGATTAAGAGGACAGTATTCATTCCAGAACAAGTACTGTCACTGGTCACTTCTTTGCATACTACCTTAATTGTGAAAAGAGTGTCTACTACCGATCATGAACACCACGACACAGCGTTGCTAGCAGGCAGACCACAGTTAGTAACCCTAAAAAGTTCACCAGTCTTGGTAATGATCAAATACCATACAGGCTGCATTTCTACCTTAACTATGTTTGGATGGCACATTTCATTGGTTTATCTTGCAACGGTTTTTGTAATTGAAATGTGAAAGAAATTCACTGAGACGAGTTGGCTAGACTTTCACCAGCCTGCACAGCCCTCCAGTGCAGCTTTTACATTAAGTACTTCAGAATTAAAGGGGTCGTGAAACGTTTTCTGAATATTACGTACAAAGTGCGTATTCGGGATCCTGACCCTTCAATCAACAATATGCATTATTCCGTTGCACTGTGTGAGTTTATTTAGAGCGATAAAAAAGGCGGTTTCAGTTTCACTGCACGCGTTCCCCTCAACTTTGCAGTTGATGTCATGTTAGTAGCCACCAGACCTCCGAGATTGGAGCGCCCTCGAAGGCCACAGGAAAACAAACCGTGCTGCAGCTTTGCTTCCGAATGGTGGCACTGCAAGGTTTATAAGTATTTTCTTTCTTTATAGCTTTCAAGTAAATCGATTCCTTTAAAGCAAACACGAGTTCACTATACCTTTGCAGTTAAAATATCTTACTGCAACGTCACCGAACAGTACTATGCCGGCCGGCACTGTTGCATAGTCATTTTGGGAGCTCAAGAAGGCTGAGGTTTCAAACGGGCGCTATTAATGTGCACAGAATATTTCGCAGAAATATTTCGGAATCGGCTTGACGAATGCATATTCAAGCAGTGAAAATTACAACCGGGCATCTCCATATTCTTTTCACGACCCCTTTAATCATTGCTGGGGCTTCACGTGCCAAAACTGCTATATTATTAAGAGACAAACTCCAGATACTTCGACCACCTCAGGTCCTTTAAAGTGCACTGATAGTGCATAGTGCATAAGCCCATAGCATTTTCACCACCATTGAAAATGTGACCACTGCAGCCTTGATCAAACCTCCATGTTTCATATTCACACATAAACAACGCTCATATCTACAGTTCTCAATAGGTGCTGACCTTTCAGCATTGATTGAATTCTCCTCCACAGATGAGAGTCGTTTCTCTTTACTACAGGATACAAACACAGAAGAACTGTCAAAGAGTGCGCCATCATAAAAATTAGACCATCGAGTAACGGTCATGGCGCAAGAGTTGGGCCTTGCTAACCAATGCCAAGTTTTTCTTACTTGCAAGAATAACTAGAACCACACATAAATTACCAAAAATACAAAACTTAACCAATTTTTATTTTGGTTATCTTTCGAAACTGATAATAGTTTGCAGTACATAGCACACAAAATAATCTGTTACTCCCGTCATGGGAGTTAAAATGCATGGCTCAACTCTGTGTGGCACCAGACCGTCCAGAAGGAATCACCATAAAGGCTAAGATGACTAGATAGTCCAAAATGACCTAAAATTAGGTGCCCTTGCAGTTCCCACAGTTGAAGTGACACAGAACATGGAGCTCCCAGATGCTGAACAAAAGTAGCATTGGGTATCAGGAAAACAAGCCGAAGCATAAAGCGCAAGTTTAAAACAACCATTCCTGCATGAAAAATTTGCAATATCTCTTAATGTGGTACAATACGCTGGGCGAGTTGGTTTTAACTTCTATTATCAGTGTGCATAATATGGTGCAGAGAGGCATACGATAGACTGAGCACTTCATGTGCCTTCTCTGTGCCACCTTACATTGTGTGTGTATGGCCCTTAACATGGCTAGGAAGTTTCAGACGTACCCGGTAACTGAGGAATTGCCTTTCCAGTACATGATGGGTCAGAAGCACTCAGACGAGAAAGCTGAAAAATATAACCATGATATGAATGAAAGTTGAATGTGACCGAACTGTGCAAATAAAGCATAGTGTCTCACTCATTGTTTACAATGTTAAAGTCATGGTCATCGAACTACGAAGAAAGTGTACCTTCTGAGAAAGGCCAGAAATTTCCTGAAAGGAACGCACCACCTCTGTCTGGTTTCTGTCCGACCACTGTAGGCTCAGTTTGACGGACCTCTTACACTGAGGCTCAGGCTTCACTTCAATACTAGAGAGGCGTGCTGCAAAGCAAGAAAAGTACCCACATTTGCACCTGCTCCTACACATAATGCAAATAAGTACTAGTAGGACATTTCGTAAACAAATTTCTTTTAAAATAAATGCCAAAGAATGCACAATTAAGGGGGTCATATCAGGAAATCTTTTATCTAGAATGATGTAATGCCTGTTTAAATCATATGCAACTCCCAGCAACTGGCAAAATTTAAGCACATTAGGTGTAGCAGCAAATCTGAACATGTGATTATATCCCAGCAGAATTACAAGTAGCCTGGCAACAATGATGACTGATATTTGTAGTCAATGTACAGAGTCTGTAGCGAAAAGAACACCACCAGCCTAAATTACGTCCACTACAGGTCTGCTATCTCCTATGGATCTCCAATTTACACTGTCCTAACATGATGGTGCACTTGACAATTTGTACACTTACAAATATCTTGACACACAGGCCACGCCAAATAATGCAACTGATACACAGGCACCTTAATTCTGGTTATGTCAACATGGCAATATGTGAAGCGTCGTAATAAATTCTTACAATGAACATAAGCTCCAATATACTAAATGCATTTTAGCTTTTTACTGCAGGTATAATGAAGACAACAAAGGAGAATAACATAGCTATTGCTTTGAAATATGGTTCTGCAGTACAACAGCAGCAATATGTTGCAGCAATTGGCAACCACAGAGCAGAAGCAGAAAAGCAGTCTATAGAATGAAAGCTGAAGTGTGAAAAGCTAGATATACAATGGATGCACAACCTTTCTGCACAGTGAGCGCACGACTGCAACCTTGCACGTAAGGTGGAGGTGCTACTGCATCAGCCGCCACAGGATAGGGAGGCATGAATGGCATAGTGTAGGGCATGCACGGGACCATGTAGCTCTCCACAGGTGCTGCCACAGCCATGCTCTGGGAAAAGTAAAGAACAGCAAACTTGCAATACACTTCCACTCAAGATAACAGTAGGCAACCCCATGTCACAGTGCAGGACATTGTAACCCATAGCTTGCAACTAACTTAAGCTAGCTAAAGAAGCAAATAATCTATGAAATTACTTAAAAAAGTTCTACTTCAATTGATAATGTTCACTGTAAGAGATGCATGTTCATATCAAAACATTAGATCACAAAAGCATCAGTTGATTAAGGCAGTAGTGCAAGTGGAAACCCTATTATTGACAACGCTCGTCCGATGTCTAATGGTCCCATGATGTACATGAAGCATTTGCGTCTCTACCATGTAGCCTTTAAAGCAATTCTAAAGACATGGCACAACAACATCCAGACAAGGTGGCACTCTTCAGGCGACCTCAAACTTCCTCCCTGTATTACATGTGAAATATAGTTTTTTAAGCAAGCAAACAAGCATGCTTTGGAAGCATGCCAGTCTGTGGACTTCTCATTAGTTATATGAAAGGTCACAAAGGACGATAAACACATGCCACCAGCAGTTTTACCATTTTCCTGGTCACTTAATGCAAGTATTCAGAAATAGACTAAGAATTCATAAAGCACTACTTATGCACTGTCTAGCTGCTGTGAAATTTTCTTGATCAGCTTATGTACTGCATGGAGAAGAGGCCATATCTTTCCTTTTGGCAGCATAGCTATGATGTGCACATCTTGGTATTTACCAATACAGGAAAGAAAAAAAGAAGCTTGCTAGTTCCAAAATCTAAAATTCAGTTCACGCTGAAAAGTGCCAAATTTGGGCATAGCTTGCCATATATGGAAGGCTGGCCACAGCAAGAGCCACTGACTACAAATGCAAGAAGCAGTGGAGCAGGATGGTCTACAACCAATTTTTATGCTCTAAGAAAGATGTGCTGATAGTATTAAGGCACAGTGGATCATTTTACTTCATAACTGGTACATATATCCTAACAATTTATGCTGTATATTAGACGTTATGCAGTTCAGTTAAGGACTGTACAAATCACTTGCCTTATGCACAAGAAAGAAGTAGGTTTTAAGAGACAGGCTAACGAAATGCTAAGACTACATGGACAATGCCTCAAGTAAAGGTCCCCACTGAATGCATCACACTGAAACACTGGTAGCCTGGAAACTACTTAAAGAGGATCATCACATGTGATGCTCATAAATCTCTTGTGTATAGCCCATGCAGTCCTCAGAAGCTTCTATTCGGCTCCTACATTAACAAATGTTTCAAATATTTAGGGCATTTCATAGTGTCCTTTCAGTTTTGGGTTGTAAAAAGTGGCAGCTGTCCTCATTAAAATAAGCTCACAATGTTTGCCCAATGCTCTTTCTCACAGGTAATGCTGAGCTGATAAATGACCTTTAGTGCTTCAACATATGAGCGACAGCAAAAGGAGAGGCTTTGGATTAACATTGGGCATCTATGGCTCTTTATGTAAAACGCTCACAGAATGACACAATAGTAAAGCTAAGCGGAACATTGCACTTGTTACTCTCTGAAGTATGTGCTGCCACAAGTTTGGTCGCTAACAATGATGCAGACTGATCAAAGTGCACAAGCTACAATTATGTAAACTGTAAAAGGTCGAAGCAAAAGCATGCATGTTAGTTGGCTCTAAAGAATTTCATTCATGCGTAATACTCTACCTCTAAATATAAAATGTCTTATGCTTAGTATCAAATATTTTGATTGCTGGCATTTTTCAACCTCAAAATATGATTATGAGGCAAGAAGTGGTAAAGGGCTCTGGAAATTCTGACCACCAGTATTTCTGTACCATGCCCTGACACCACACAGTACATGGGCCTACAGCATTTTGACTTCATCAAAATTAATCCGCATCTTTTGGGTCAGCAGTCAAGCACTGTTACCACTCTATCACTGTGGCAGCATATACCTCTTATAATGTTCGTATGTTTTCCAGCAGAAATGCAAGAGACAGTGAGTTACTCATAAGATGGCACCTCTCAAACTATGTCAAGCATTGTCACAGTACAAAGTTACTGCAGAAGATACAAGCTTCTAAAGAGTGCCAAGGAGCCTAAGACAAAGCTGTCTACTGCCCATCCTCTAAGCAACACAGTGAAGCACAAAATCGCAAGCAGCCTACGACAAAATTCGCAGTGTGTTATATCAGCGTCACATGAGCGCACTTGCAATTTTAATCAAATTTCTAGGCTGTGACTGGTTCGCTAATGCAGTTTGCACAAAGGAGGCAACCGAGATCAAGAAAAACAATCACTGCGGCCAACAGTGATCAAGAGTGACAACGTGACACCAGTATTAAAAACATCGTGCATCCTTTCCCCTCTTGAAATGCATGAGGCCCAACCTTGAAATCTGGTAGTCCAACATGTCTTTCAGAACTGCTGTTGCAGCAAAATAAGGACGCACTAAAATACTGCTATAGGTACTGGTCATGTACCCATAACAAATTTTTGTGCACACCTTAAAGAAGCCTTGAACAGCATTGAACAAGAGCACGAAAATCCTACACTGGTCAGAACACAAAAGCTCTTCATCACAACACACTTCTTTTCTGATAATGAGTCACAGTAATACATGTTGCTAAGTGTCCGTACTACACCTCAGCTAATGTGGAAAATCCTTGAGGGTAGTTGGAGTGTTTCAGGCAGCACGATTTAAATTTGAAACAATTAATAGATTCCATTCGAGAAGTTTTCATAAAGTTAACCAGGTGTATGTCAAATTGCACTTGCGAGCAAACAGTACTCCACAATTTGCTATTTTTAGCCTAGGAGGCTTCAAAGTTGGATATGTATAAATGAGTAAAAGTTTCATTTTTTTTTTTCCAAGCCACCATGCTGGGGCAACTAAAGAAACCAATACGATGTCGGGAGGCTCAAAGGTGTGTGTGTGTGTGTGTGTATGTGAAAAGGAATGGGGGGGGGGGGGGGGCGTTACCTTAATAAAGTAGAGTAATTTGGCCTGGCACTAAGTTTTTGCTAAGGCATATCTTATAGGCTCCGCCAAAAGCTGGCCATGAACCTCCCATTCTCGTTCCAGCTCAGTGGGCACGCTGATCTGCCATATGAAAGGGCGAACCAAAAGCCGTAGTTTCTCACATTATATTTCAAAAAGCGGTTAATTTACGCAATGCTTCAATTCTCACGTACACAATGCCGCCAAGATAATAATCTGCAGTAGCTTGTGCAGCTTGCAGACAAGCGAGAACTAGACGACAACGAAGTAGGGAATGACCTCTTCAACGCAAGTTCGAACACAGGAGGGCAAGACATCCGACAGGCTAAACAATCATCATACAACACGACATGTCCCAAAAGTTTTCTGACAGCGGTCCTAGCCAAGCGTACACAACGCGTACGCACTATGTAGAGTACGCTCAATGAAACAGGAGACCGCTTAGCTATCTTCGCACGCTGAAAGCACCGGCATCCGCCGCTTGCGGACTGCTCTCCAACAATTTGACCAGCAATTACGCTTCACGACAAATTAAAACCTACATAAAAAATATAGAAGAAATTAAAACAGAGAATATGCGACGAAAGCGACTGGTCAGGAAGTCCTGTCAAACTAGTGAGACCTACCAAGCTGCGGAAAACCGCAATATATCTGCACCCACCTGAGCTGCCCAAAGACTCTCCAGCTTTTCGCGGAACTTGACGAACTCGGAGCGCTCGTCAAAGCTGAACGACGGATGTTGCGTGGCCATGGTGAACAGAAGCATCATTTCTTCTAGCGTCCTCGAGTCATATGTCTCATGTTTGGCGCACTTCATCTCTTCGCACAGGGCTTCGAAGATAGCATGCGAGCAACTGCGGTTGGAGAGATGCAGCAAGGCCAGCGAAGTGATCAGCTTGCTTCGCGATACAGCGTCCCTAACATTGGTGCACTTGGACAGCTCGTTGAAGTTATTTGCGCGCAGTTCTGCTTCTCGGAAGTACGCATAATCCTTGCTAGCTAAATCTTCCACGCAAGTTCCCAAAAATCGTAGCTCCAAGGGTAAGCACAAGTTGAGCAAGCCACACATGGTATCTATCCTTACCGCACCATTTAACTGTTTAAACCACGCATATATCTCTTCTTTGCACACCATGGCGCATCACTGGGCGGCGAGGGAATACCCCTTCAGCAAATAACCAGATAACCTCAAACCGACGAAAACCACTTGCTCGCCATTACTCATCTGCCTGACAGCCGTCCAAGAAGACTTTCATCCGGGGATGCGGGCCAGGCAGCGCTAGAAGCAGCAGCCAATCACAGGCCGCCCTGTCGTTACCCCGAGACCCAGTTGATCGCGCGCAGCGAAAGCAAAATACTCGAGCAATTCAACCAACTCAAAATGACAGCAACAATTTTCTGAATGAAACATAAATAATACGCGTCTTGTTAGCGTCATAAGTTATTCATACCATAATTGCCGACGTTTACCGCAAGAAAGCGCAGCGGTCGTGACGTGTGTCGGGTGAGGCGGAGCCAGCGGAGCCACTGTGACGGGCGATATCCAGCAAGTAGCGACTAGCGAACTTTCGGCAGAAGCTTTCCTGTTTCACTCTGCGATCAACGCTTCGCACTTTTACTGCAGCCATGGCCACGCCGACGAAAACGTACACGCTAGCCGAAATTGAGAAGCACAATGAAAAGTATTCGGCATGGTTACTAATCCACAACGCAGTGTACGACGTGACGAAATTCATGGAAGAGGTACGTGATCGCCGATTATTTCGTCCTTGAGGCGTAGAAGGAAAGTGACCGTCTCTACCTGGCATCTACTTTTATTTGCATAGTCAGTTGCGACCACTACCTGACCGCGTACGGTGTTTGTGGACCACTTGTGTCGCTTCAAAAGGCATCGCACTGTGTGTACGATTTATATAGCCTCGCCACTGGGTATGAAGTACCTCGTCGTACTGCCTCCAGAATGTTCTCGGCCGCATGCCATGTGTCCAGGTTCTTTGCTCCCAGCTGTCAGGTGAACCACAGCCAACACAGGTGCGCGATCGTCAGGGTTTGTCGCATGTCGTTTTTATACTCTTTGTTGTTAGCTCATCCGGCGTCGGATGCATGGCAGTGTAGCGCTCTTTAAAGCAAGCAGGTATCGACGCTTTCGCCTCCACGTAAATGCGTCTCTCTTTTTTTCTGTCCAGTTCACATGTCCTTTTCCTTCCTTCCTATTACCGTGTCGAAAAACCACGTTAAGTACTGTAACCGAAAGTTGGCGCGCGTGTGCCGACCGTGAGCGGATTCTTGCTGGCGGGAAGGCTTTCGACTAGGTTTTCCTTGAGGATAACGGCAAACAGCCCTGTACCAATATAGCTCTGAAAGACCTTGACAGAAGCACGGCGAAAAGTTACACTGCATCAGGAAACGGGCGGCAAAAATTTGGAACTCTTGAAAAAATAGATTTCTTTTCCCTATGGGAGCTGAAGATGACTGCGTAGCGTTTCGTGCCGGCGCCGTATCTTATCTTGTTACTTACTTCACCCAAATCGAGGGTCGCGGAGTAAGAAATTGCATATTCTGCCCTGCCACTTCAAAGAAGTACTGCATTTTGCTTTAGCTTGTTTCTTAGGGGCGACTAGCTGGGAAAGGGGGGAGTGGGGGGTCAAAGGGAAGTAATTAGTTGTGAAGACCTGCTGTAGTTGTTCGTGCTTGGAACTTTGCCCCACACGTTTATCTCATAATGAGGGCAAGGACTAGCAAAGGTCCATTGTTTGCCTAGAGCACCATTGAGGCTGCAGGATGTGCTTCACAATTGGTGTTTCGGTGGGACAAAGGAAGGAATCAATACAGATTGCACCATTTTATTATTTCAGCACCCAGGTGGTGAAGAAGTTCTGTTGGAGCAGGCTGGTAAGTACATTCAGTGTGACCTTGTTTGCATGCTTCTGGTATGCATGGCTTTGTGGTATCTTCGTATTACATAATAAGATTACAGTATAACTTGTGATTTATTTATTTTTTTCTGTAGGCAAGCACGCAACTGAAGCATTTGAAGATGTTGGACATTCCACAGATGCCAGAGAGCTAATGAAACAGTACAAGATTGGCGATCTTTGCGAGGTACATTTTGTGTGTTTAGTGAACTTATTTGCTTGGCTTAAAATACAGCATAGAAATGGGACTAGGACGTGTAAGCAGAGAACAGAATAGCATTGTTAGCACTGTCTCTCTCTCTCTCTTTTTGTACTAGTCCCAGTTTTGTGCTCTATATTAAATCGTGACCCATTTCCCCGCTAGACATGTTCTCTAGCCTGCTTATATTTGCTGAATTTTTGTAATTGTCAACATCTTTTCCTTTTTGCAGGAGGACCAGAAGAAGATTGGTCAGGTTGCTGTAAGTTATCGAATATTTAGTGTGCATATTTTAAAAATAATTTTTCTTAATTTGTAATATAACTTTTATTTTCCTTTACAGAAGAAAACTCAGTGGGCAGCTACCACCTCCAATGAAAGGTACTAGTTCATTTAGCAGAAAATGCATTAATGTCTTTACTTGATAGCAGCGCAAATTTTTTGCTAAGTAATTGTTGATTATCACGTTAATGGGTTGCCAATTGTTATGCCTCTTGCCTACTACAGTATGCTACTAGAGGCTTTCTTTCAAAGCAAAATTTGCTAAGCTTCAGGACTTAACTTCGATTTCTGGTCATGGTGGCCACACTTTGTTGGGGCTAAATGCAATGAGACCTGTGTCTTTGATCTGACACCCATGCCTTAGATTTACGTACATGTTAATAGTCCCAAAAGCTCAAAATCAATCCAGAGTTCCCCACGGTGGCGTGCCTTATAATAATGTCATAGTTTTGGCACGTAAAACCCCACAATTAGACACAAGCTAAATTTGGAATTCTAAATGCTCTGCTCTGCATTTTACTTTCGCAGTATCTTCCGCTTCGATGGAGGCAAAATGTTGAGACCTTGTACTGTGCTATGTCAGTGAATGTTAAAGAACACCAGGTGGTCGAAATTTTTGGACCCCTCCACTACGGTGTCTCTCATAATCAAATTATGGTTTTGGGATGCAAAACCGTGGAAATCAATCACACTTTTGCAATATCTGCATAATTAGCACCATTCCATAGTTCTCATATTGTCTTGTTACGAACAGTATTTTGAAATGTGTGTGTGTGCGTGTGCGCTTGCTTGCTTGCTTGCTTGCTTGCTTATGATTTGTGGCATTTTCTTTACAGATGTGCCGCTTGTAAGGCAATTTTTCTTTTTTTTTTGTCTGAAGTTGTGTTATCTACTTAGAATTCCATTAAGCACCATTAGTACAGGGTTGTGGCTAATGTGCAAATAAATGATAAATATAGCCAGTGACTTTTAGAGAAAGTTGCAGTTGAGTTCACAATTGCTGTGGTCTTGTGCGATTATGCTTATAAGTGCTTCTTGTAATGATACACCAATTGCCTCATTTATAATGCGCTTGTGGGTTTTATGTGTCTCGCAAGTTTTTTTTCACTTGTGGCAGATGTTGAGTTTCCTGTGTAGTAAACAGGAAGTAGTACAGCTTCACTTGAATTGTGACTTGTGACAGAATAAGATGTCAATGGTTTTATTCAACTTAGTGCACTTCTAAATAAATGTTCAACACATATCGGATATGCGGCTATAAATACAGTTGAACACAATTATGACAGTAGATTTTAAGAACCCCAGGTGGTTGAAATTTCTGGAGCCCTCCACTACGGTGTCTCATAATCATGTAGTTTTGGGACATAGAACTCCAGATATCAAGCAACCAACAATACCGGTTTTAACAGTTAAACCTGTCTATAACGAGCCTCAATAGAAAGATTTCCTCAATATTGCAAAGTTTTTCGATTCCTCGCCACAACTTCATAGAAGAACATGTATTTGTAGCCTCTTTGTAACTAAGTGGCAGTGGGAGAGTCCCTTGATATAATGGATTCTTCCTTACCAACGACCTAGTAATTTCACCCCAAATATTGAATTTTAGCGGAGCAGCAGCCGCAAATCCACTCCTGCGGATACCCCACCGATGACTGAGCATGAACTGTTGTTATCACGAACGGTGCGCACGCAGTCGTTGTGGCAGCTTTGCTTCTGCAGAGCTCTGAGGTCCAGTCATTAGCTTTTTTTCAACAACCGTGTTATAATGGTTGTTGGTCATAACAGTGTAATTTCCATGGCACTTCAATATTACTGTACGTGGGTTCCACTGCAGTACATGTATGAACAAAAAGTCTTCTTTTGTCATCTTTATTTGCAATATCTCTAATAAGTGTCACAAAGTAAATTGGCTATGGTGTGTAAAAAACATGAAAGAAAACACATAAGCATGTATGCTTAGCTGTGTCAGGCCCTAATGTCGAACCTTAGCACTAAACATTCTCGCATCTCCTTTCTCATGCAAATTGGCCTTGTTTTTGAAAGACGGCGCTCTGGTCTCCATTAAATATTTTTGTTGCATGCTGACATAGGTAAGGCATTTTGCATTGCACTAACAGGAGACAACCATTTGTCAGCTTAGCTGACGAATGGTTGCCTCCTGTTAATGAAATTAGGACTTATTTTGTATGTGTGCCCGTGTGCTTTGGAAAGCTTTTTCTTGTTAGGGTAGTGCAGTTTTTGTTACCTTTTTCTGTGGTACTTGCCAAAGCAAAGCAGTGGTTTGGCTGGAGCACGTGCACAGCTTGTACAAAGTATGCAGCTGTTGTCATTTGCCCTCTTTTGCAGCTCGTGGATGAGCTGGCTGATTCCTGTAGGCGTGGCAGCTGCTGCCTCCATTTTGTACCGACTCTTCCTGTCCTATGGCGCTCACCAGTGAAGCATCTGTGTGACTGTGAGGGCAAACAGACCTGGTGGCCGGGAGGCAACAAAAAAGCTTATTGTCAGCGGCATTTGCTTTCTTCACTATTGGGGCCAGCATGTAATCGAGATACCATGTTAACATTTTTTGGTACTGTACAATATATTGTTGTAAGCCTTGGTGAAAAATATACACCTTTGCAAGCATTTGTTTTGTGCTCACTCGCTTTTGATAACTCATGAGAAGCCAGCTGTCTTTATGCTTGGAAGACACTAGGCTTATATGCAATATTCATTGCCAAGAAGTTTGCAGCTTGCGCTAACTGCAAGTGTCTCCTTGCCTTTGAGGTATACACTGTGGGAAAGCTGTGGCTTTTTTTTTCCACGATAGTAAAGAAGCTATTTTTATCGATCCACTGAAATGCAACATGAGTATGTTGTGTTGTGGCTTAGGCACATTACAGCTCCATAAGGTAGAGGCATGCTTGGTACTCCAAATTGCTTTTCAATACATGTGTTATATGTTTGCTTCTGAGCTCCCCATTTGCTAAGCATTGTCTTAAACGCCACATTGCGAATGAAGGTTCGCAATTACTATACAAACAGCAGCATTGCCTAACAGGCACAACATCTGTGAAACCTGAAACATCCATGCTACTATTTGTGGCGGCTACATTCTTCTTGCAAAGCCCCTACTGAAGTGTTGGAACTTTACTACTGTTTCATGCTTGAAAGACTCCACTGTGCCATCAAGCTGTATGGAGTATGTGTGGTAAATTTTTTGTGGCTGGGTTGTTTACAAGCGTACTGTTCTTTGTGTGGTGTTGTGGGACATATGTCACTTTGTTGTTTAGAACTGAGTGATATAGTTGACTTGGTGCCTGCTTTTTAAGTGTTGCAAAATTGGATTGCATTTGCGCAGTGAAAAAGAAAAAGGAAAAATCACCCAGAAGCCTTTGCTAGTAGTCTCCATTGTATTTTGCTTGCATGCTGCCTGTATGGTGAAGTTCATTGTGTAGGCATAAATGCTGTAGTTTAATTAAAACAAAACTGAGTGCCATCTTTGTGGCACTACTGTTCTGTGCTACTGAGATGGCACTTGCTGCAAGAAACTGCTTTCTATTTGTACCAGAGAGTAAGGCAATACAGCAGCATATGAAAACTTTCCAAAAGTGTTATCTATATGTTATTGTAAGATGACAAATGCAAAACCTGATGCTAAGTGTGCCATCAGTTGTTGGCATATAAATTTGTATTGATACTTTAGCACCAACAAGTGTTGATCACACATTGGTATGAAAATTTCAAAAACAACTGTCATTTCATAGCTAAAGTCCAAGTTGATTGATGTTGAAACTAATGTCGAGAAACTTGATTGCCATCTTTATAGTGCACATCAGTAAATAGCATCCAATTAGACTGTGTGTGTACATGCTAGTTAATGGGTGCAGCACAAATTTTAATCTGTGTTCTTGCAGGTAGGTGCAGTTTAATCTCCAAGGTCATGCCAAGGAGCTGTGATTGTTCTTGAACAGATCGATTTTTTTGTAACTTTCAGCAAGCAGTAATGGCTGCATTTTGTGAAAGTCTCGTGATCAGAAACATCTATATTGGTAGATTATAGCAGTGAATCGACACAGTTTAAACAAAAAATTTGCAGACTACTCTGTGTGCATTACCTTAGAGTAGGCTTTTTATATTGTCCAAAATCACATTGCAGTTAACCTTAGGGGACACTAAAGAGAAACAATGAATCAGTTGAGACCAATAGATTATTATTTGAGAACTTGATTGTCATTGATTTCACCACCATAGCTTCAGTATTAGAAGAGAAAATGAAGGATAAGGTCTTGTATTTAAATTTTGTGCCAAAACCTACACACCCAAACATAACCGTGACGTGGATTTCGAAGCATTATTCTCGTTCCAACCCCATTGGCTCAATTAAATTTGATGAAACTTGCTACGTTGTCTCTAGCCACCCTAGAACACAACGTGACAGCCTTTTAGTGGAAAATAAATTTGTGCTCTATAAAAGGCGCCTGCGGAATCTACGACGCCACGGTGACTTGGTGCGGAGACGTGAAGGTGGCATTGCCATCTGTATTTTCCTTTTCAGCGTTTTCTTGCTTACTGAGCGTTCCGTTGCTGCAAGCGTGGTGCTGTTGGTATTGCAAAAGGTCAATTTAGTAATACGCGAAAAATCGTGTCCCTGTTTAGTGTACGTTCAAACCTTGCAGTGCTTAGACATAGTGCCTTAGACCAGCTTGACTGTAGCCTACTTCTGGGCTGAAGAAATGAAGGATAGTTTCAACTGAAAATGCCATTGCATCTACGGACACTAGGTTCACGGTGCGCACAGGTCCTTTGAATCCTTGAATTTCAAAAGTCTGTTTTCAGGGCCCTTAAAAGCACAGAGTTTCTCAAGTCTTTGAAAAAACTTGAGTTTTTGGAACACTAATTTTTAATTTGTCGTCATGAAGACTGATTTTCTTGGTAAACTTTTGTTTTTGTTTGAGTTCTAAATAGAACTTTTTTCTCTTCTCTGTGATACGAGCAACACTGCATTGTGACACACGGCAAAGGTACCTATTTTTTTTTTTGTGCAATACAAGCAATTTTGCATTTTTCTTTTTTCACAGTAAGCATGTCAGGCCTTTTGAGGGGAGTGTCTGAAGATCGTCGACGCGGAAGAAAAATAACCTTTTGAAGAAGACCTTGAAAATCCTCCAATAGGAGCTTGAGAGTCCTTGAAGACCCTTGAATTTTTCCCTGTGAAGCCCATACGAACCCTGGGCTTGCTGCGAAGACCAAAACTTGGGGAAACTGCAGTGCCCAGGAGCATTGTTGCGATGTGCTGACCTTGGAAACAAAAAAGAAAGCTTGCGTTTTTAACTATCTCCTTCACCTTCTCACCACAGAGCATTTGCTTTCCTTTCATCTGCCTAACATTAAGTTTTCCCTCTTTCAACGCCTTTGTCATTTCATGAAAATGCCAAGGAGTTATACCTTCCTATGTGGTAGCCTTGTGCCCTTGCAGCTGCCGAGGCTAAAACTGCTAATCTATTGCCGTAATGGCACTCAATCCGAAATTGAGAAAATCCATGACAAATGAGGCATCCAGTGGATTTTTGCTGAATCGTTCATTTATTAGTCATGTTACAAGAGGCTGCAGTTGGTCACAGTACTGCATGCCTATATAATAAAAAATAGCACAGTGTGCTTGCCAATGAGCACTTTTGTAATGCTGTAATATGCACAACATTGCCGAAAGATATCTTTATCTTCAAAGGGCATCGTCAGAGTGAATTTCCATGCACCATGTTCTGGGAGCATGTGTGTGGAAAATTGACTCCTCTGTGAAGGAGGTCTTCTAGGGATTTGAGTGGTGCAATGCAGGGTGTGAAGATTGACACAATGATGTATAAGAAGGCAGAGATCCCAGCCACCGGAACGGATAGGATAATGAGTACTATGAGCCAGAATATGGACCACAGGCAGCTGCCTCCACTTCCTGCTCCCATGACTGCCTGCAATAGTTGACAACTGTATGTCATCCATAATTGTATTTCTCTATTTCTTTTACAGTGCACAGCTGTGGTACTTACTTGTGTGCATCAATGTTCATTCTATAAACATAACACTTTTGAGCAATACTAGTTTACTGGCTTTGAAGCTTGCTTTCACTTCATTTCCAGTTCACCCCTTGCAGCTGAACTGGCTCTGCTGCCCCCGATGCGACAAACTCCAGCCTTGCATTGTTGTTTTTAATACCTGCCTGACATTTTTGAACAGTAGTGCTTAACTGCCTTTTACACCACACTGTTAATTTTTTTTATAGGCATAGCATAGTTAACACAGAACAAAAGGTGCATCACATGCAAATGAACAAGTTTTGTGTGTGCTTGTGTGCACGCTAAACGTCAAATAAGGATAGGTGAAATGGTCCATGGGAATACAGGGGACACATGAGAGTACAGGACATGGAAACTTGATATCAAATCTGTGCAGATGCATGTCATAAGTGCTGCTTTAACATGAATGGGCCCTTTCTTCAACTCTAAATAGCATTTCTTTGCATTGCAAGTTAGTTTCACATGGTGAGGCTTGTTCCTTTCGCATGGTGTACTACGAGAGTTGTTTATTTTAGTCATACCTGCAGATTGTAAAACTGACAACCGTATACCATTATTAGCTTGGTAAACTACCTTGCGAGAAAGCTTTACAATTGTGAAATAAGGTCTGTCAACATAGACCATGTTTTGAGTAGGTGTGCAAATTATAGATGACAGTGAGGTTTTTCACTGCATCTTGGCTAGAATGTGTCCCTTCATACTCTGGTAATTTCAGTTTCAGAAACCCAAAATTATGAAAAATAGGAAGGTGCTGCTTACTGTGTGTAACTGCAGTACGAGCATCAGTATGCTGCATGTTGCCCCTGTGTGGCAAGTTGTGTCATTCTAATCAACAACCATTGCATAATTCCTAAATACGTGCCATGTGTCACAAAATCTATTTTTCAGACTAGTGTTGCGTGCTAGAAGCTAGGCAGTTAACATGGGCTTACAGGCACTAAAGTGCTTGGCTTGTAGTGGTACGTGTTTTCTGTGGAGTCATAACACTGACTTATCTCTTTGCATTCACATGCATTCCTTTGTGCCTATTACCCACGAGCATATCTCCAATATAATGGCAGTCATATACAGCTTTATAGTTATTGCAATTGTATACATTCGTTAAATTGGTGAACTACACAGTTACAGAACCTTCAACTACCTTAGAAGCAGTATTTGCAGTGTAAAATATCAACTATTATACATTAGCATGACTTATTCTAAACTGACATGCCCGTGACCTGCAACAGTTGCACAATTGGAAAGAACCCAGCATTTAGACTAGAAGCACTAATTGAATCTCCAGTATAGTTTTTGCACTTCACCTTAAGAAATGCAAGTATCTTAAGTATGCAACTTGATAGATCATGTAACATTTTAACAAAACTGCAAATGTTGCAGAAAGAGAATGAGCTATGTCTTAATAGGATAAAGTGCTTATAGGCTTTCAGCTGTCCAAGCTAAACATCATACCATTTCACAAGTCGAGATGTGCATACCTTTGTGACGACGCTTTTCAAGCCACAACAGTTCTCTGGAAATATAGGGCTTGTCGAGTTCTTGTTTTGCGCCTGGAACCCGCGCTGCAGGACACTTATATGCTTAGCCTTATCTGTCACTAGCGGCTGCCACCCACTACGAGTCGCGTCACTTGTTTTGTATTGATAGCGAACCGAATAACTTTGCTCTCGTAGGCTTTCTGTCCATGTTCGCTGCTTATGTCATTCTGGTGCAATGGTTGACTCATAAGTAATGGGAAGGACCAATTTTCTAGGCTAACGTTACTATCGCAGATAGTTGCAAGCTGAGACAAAGGATCTGCAGTTATACAGTAATTGTTTCACTTTCTGGCTGCAACTAAATCTGTCAACTATTTTACTGCTTTTGTATTTTCGCATAGATTTTGTATGAGTGAGTGAGTTGCAATATTGTCATGATGTAGTTGCTAGGTGAATATTCACATACCAGTTAGAAGTTACATCTTTGAATTATTCTTGAAAGCACATTTGTGGCCAATATTTAGAAAAATTCTCATTCCTTGTTCTTTCTGTCCTTGGTCATTGGCCATCGTAGAGCTGTTGCTCTGTTATTGTCAAGATTAGGCACTCAGTAGGACAAATGATAAGAAATGAATACAATCAGGTGAAAAGAACCATTAGAAAATACAGCCCAAGTGCAATTATGTGCCCTTTCTTCAGCTGCATAGTTGATTCAAAAAGAGCACTGTATGTACATAAGATGGCAGGTGATGCCACCTTGTTTGGAACCGAGTATTACAAGATTGCAGGTAAATTTAATTGCTATGAATGCAAAAGTCAAAACATTAAACTGCAGTCCTCTTGGCAGCTGCTCGCTGCTTTGCTCGCAACATGGTCCTCAGCTTCGGTGAGACTGGCACGGTTGTCTTCATGCAATACCTTGGCTTGGTTGTGGCTGCACGCAGTAAATAACAAAAAGTAAGGAATAGGAGTGCGTAACACCAGCCTCATGTGCAAGTGTTAGTGAAGCACTGTATATCAGAGCTTGGGAACATATCTACAATATAAGCAGGACTGACTTTTCAGTGTGTGCACACACTGATGTAAAAGCAAACTAGCTTTCTACACCTACAAGCCAGACACATCCCTTGTCTGAACCTTGGTAACTCTTATCTGAAACAGCAGCTCTAAGAAGTATGTGTGCTCTGCCTGTTTATCATTACTGATAGCATGGCACTGAGGGCGTAGAATATATTGTTCCACTATCTTAAGTGGGCGTGGCACCTGCACTGGCACGTATAAATGCTGTTGCCATTCTATGCAAGTTCATTCAACCCAATGAAAAGCTCAATGTTATTCAAATTGCCCATAGTAATCAAGGAATATAACTGAATTCTGGAGCTACAAAACTGGTAATGTTTTCTGGCAACAAATTATACATTATGACCTTCAGGAGAAGAGCTCTTAATGCAACATATCAAAAATACCCTGAACTTTTTAAGTCAAGTGGCCAAACAAATTGGCAACGCATTTCTTTACAATTATATAAAAGCAAACTTGCTGGCCATCCTAGTTCCACTTGGCTGCACACTGTTTCACACTATTTCGATAATGGCTTTGGTGTCTTTTGCAAACAGTCTTTTGTCCATAGGTTAGCAGCTCAAGACGACTTTTATTCAAATGGGATAGTGGAAGGACCCAAGTTTGTAATCCATTCGTTATTTCTCTATAAAGTGTACAATTCTGTAATTGAAAATGTAAGTGGCTACAGGGAGCAAGTACTGCCCCATGAAACTAATAAAACATAATTGACTGTATTTATTTCAGTTCTTCCCAGCATTTATAATAGTGCACAGATACAGTCAATAGAACAAGCTGGCCTGACTCTTAGTCTGTCTTTGTAGCCATTTACACAATTTTTCTCTTCACTAATTGCTTACTGCTTGTCAAAGTTTTTGCTGGTCATCCCCAGTTTTCTTGCAGCTACATGAACAGTGAGACTTAAAATATGCTTGATGTGTGCACACTGGAGCAAAAAGCAACGTTACATAATGCACTAACACAATAACACCTTTTGCACAAGGTGTTAGTGTACAGGGAGATAATGCTATGTTGTTATGTGGGGTTTAACGTCCCAAAACCAGCTCTGATTATGAGAGACGCCGTAGTGGAGGGCTCCAGAAATTTCGACCACCTGGGGTTCTTTAACGTGCACTGACATTGCACAGCACACGGGCCTCAACATTTCACCTCCATCGAAATGCAGCCGCTGCGGCCGGGATTTGATCCCGCGACCCTCGGATCTGTAGCCGAGTACCATAGCCACTAGACCACCGTGGCGGGGCGGAGATAATGCTATGATGCTCACATAAGGGTCCTCTATGAAGTGCAGAGCTCTGTTGTTGCAAGATAAAGGAACTGCTGGTAGGAGCAATGAAAAGTTAGAAAACACTGTCTGCAGGTGATATCCTGGCATTAGCATTCGATATGGTCATTCTTTCGATATAACCGGAGCAGCATTGCTATAGCCCTAGCAGTGCAGGTTGAGATTGTCAGCCCATATATAATAATTATAGTACATATTGATGTTTTATGTGTAAAAACCAGGATACTATGATTCTGAGGCACAATGTAGGGGGGGCCTCCAAATTAATTTTGACCATCTAGGGTTCTTTAATGTGCATCTAAACCTAAGTGCACGGGTGTCATTTGTGTTTCACACCATCGGAATGTGGCTGCTATGGCCAAGAACCAAACCTGCACCCTTGAGCTTGGCAAGCGACTGACCGATTCCTGCGGTCTTAAGGCCCAAAACCATGATATGATTTTGAGAGACACCGTAGTGGAGGGCTCCAGAAATTTTGACCACATGGGGGTCCTTTAACGCGCACTGACATTGCACTGTACATGAGCCTCAACATTTCACCTCCATCGAATTGCAGCTGCCGTGGCTGGGATTTGTTCCAAGCTTAGCAATCCAGCATCTTAGTTGCTAGGCTACCATGGTGGGTTCAGCTCATATATGGTGAAGCTTGAGGATAAATAGTGCATAGACTTTCTGGCGTCAAGCTACAGAAGGAATAATTACGGATTTCCCAGAAAGAAAACTTCGTTGATGAAAAATTCGTCGTTGCCTGGGATTTGCAACTGGGACCAACACTCTACAGTTTTGTGCCATCTGAGCTAACCTAAACGCGAGCAAGCAGATTGCAGCACGATTAATCGGTCGCTTGAAGCACATCCACACTGTTCTTAGAGTGCCTCTAAGCTGGTTTTAATGATGGTCACAAGTTCATGAAAAAATGGAAGAGGAAGTAGGACAAAAAAAAAGAAAAGGACCCCCCTTCTAGAATACCACATTTCCAACAATCTCTTGTTCTACAGGATAATAATATTCTTGCAGACTTATACAAAATACCTTCAGGAAATCTGTTCACATTGCTCCATTGTAAAACAAAGAAGTTAAAGGCAGTAATTCCTGGTCATCCCCTCATTCCCATTTTAAATTTCTCCAAATACATGCTCATAAGCCCCCCCATTCTGAGCTAATGGCCAGTCATGTGCCAAGACGCTCAGTTTAGGTCATGTGGCTTGCAAGTGTCTGTGTTTGCGTGCGCCCAATTCCTACACAGTGGCCTTATTGAGTTCAAGAGGCCTCTGCGAGTCTGAGTATAAAATGCGCGGGAGTCAGTGAGAGAGTGAGTAAAAACGAATCTGGGTGAATACAATGTCAGGCAAGCCCAGGATGTTCCCCATCGAAGTCTATGCTGAAGAGCTAAACAGGCCCCATCTTAAATAAACATTAAAACGTAATGCTAATTTTTTTTAGACTGGCAGGCGCCTTCAGAAACTGATACAGATTGATTATGATAAGATAAAATCAAAGCCACCTCCCTTTTAATTTTCAAACCTTAGTGCCGCTACATCATTATTGATTTGGATGTATTGAAACTAGCTAAATATATCCAACTCATTTGATCATGTACAACACAGTTTTTTTTTTAACTGGGGAATGCTACAACTATTTGTTCATATACTGCATGGCATGAAACTTAAAGCCAACATGGTGGCTTGTGGCTATCACACTGTACTGTACTGCTAAGCACAAAGTAGTGGGATCAAATGCCGGTTATGCTAGCCAGATTTCAGTGGAAGCAACATAAGGAAATGCCTGCATACTGTGCACTGAGTGCATGTCACAGAGCCCCACGTGCTTAAAATGAATTTAGTCTCCCACAAGAGTGAGCCTCAAAATCGTATCATGGTTTTGGCCTGTAAGGCCCTAGAAAGTTCAGAAACTGGAACGTAATAAAAAGGACTAGGGCTTTCGTGAAAGCACTTTCCAAGATTATGCATATCGATGTTGTGGAAATACAAAGCTTTCATATAATCTGACCAGGTTGAGTAGGATGCTGTTGGAGGATGCCTTATATAGCACATATTGCGGCAAAGAAATAAATGCTTTGATATGTGTGGGGAATAGGGCTTTGAAATGCCAATACTTACCGTCGCACACATTAGAAACAGAAAATCTAGAAAAGCAAAGTGTGATGCCACATACTGGTTTGACGCAGCACAACTTATGCCCACTTTTTTTACTAACATTTGTACATAAGAATTCACAAGGCTCAGTAATAATGATGACACTTTGGTTCATAGCAACTGCTAACCACCACAATTGTTAGCCTTTAAATAGCCATGAATCGGCACATTATTTCCACACTATTCACCCATGAACTTTTCAGGATATATGAATAAGACATTTAATATATGAAACAGAAGTTTGTAACCATCTTTTTGTGGAAATGTCAGAATAAAGCAAATAGCTGCATTTCGATTACAATAGATATAAATCAAATATGCAGCCTAACTAGCACTACATTGTGCTTCATGTCATGAAATCTTACACTTTTCCAGAAAGTAGTTTCATAGTGCAAATTGCAATGACATCCGACTATAGTGGCAAAGCAACCAATTCTTTTGAGATTTAGAAGTGAGTATGTTAGAGCAGTGCACTGTTAAGAGTTAGATCACCTGATATAATGTGTATACAAAGCTTAAAAATACTCACCAGTCATTTTCGAGCGAAGGCGAGTAGGGGTTTTGAAGAAATAGTTGTGGATGAACTCTGCCATTGTAGGCTTTGCTTTTCTTGGTACTGGCCTGTTGTGAACATTCTGCATAGACACAAATAACAGAGCACTGCATGAGTCAGAATAAGTGCACTATTTCATTTTGTGCACATGTTCAAGCACTGTAAAAGGTCAGTAAGGGCATATTGATAGATTTGTGGTGTTTTACGTCCCAAAACCAGCTGTGATTATGAGAGACGCCGTAGTGGAGGGCTCCGGAAATTTTGACCACCTGGGGTTCTTTAACGTGCACTGACATCACACAGCACACGGGCCTCAACATTTCGCCTACATCGAAATGCAGCCGCCGCAGCCGGGATTCGATCCCACGACCCTCGGATTAGGAGCCGAGTACCATAGCCACTAGACCACCGTGGCAGGGCATAATAGAGCTGTTAAAAGGTCTGCATATTGCCTGCAAGTGCAATAAGATGGAGAAGATACAAACACATAAAGGAATTACTATGACCTCTGTACACTGTGGCTATTGAAATGTGTTGCTGCATGGGGAGCCTATCACATGACAATGCATCACTGTTTTGTTTAAGGCTCTTGAGACCCGGCAATGGGAAATTTGTCCAATGTATTGGACATTGTAACACAGCCCACCATGGCTTTCAATGCTCTTGTCTCCTCCCGGAAAGTGTTTCCTTGGCTGCTTGTGGGACCCGTGCTGCCATCCAGTGAATATGGTCAAAGTCTGTGTGTTTCCCGCCTCTCAGGAGAACTAGAAATGGCGGGATTGAGCACGAACAACTTTTACGGCTGCCGCCTAAGAAGTAACTGGACTTCTATTCACTCTTGGATGTCTTAAAGCGTATTTTAGCATTGATCTGTGTTCGTAAGAGGTTGAAGCACACAAAGAAATTCATATTTGAGCAAAAAAATGTGGTAGTTTTCTTGCAGGCGTTGCGTATTTGACAATGTCCAATATAATGGATATTGGGTCTCAATGACAACAAAAACACGACACTATGCTCGTGCACTCTCTTGGCACTCTACATAAAGTAAGACGTTTTTCGCTGCAGTTCTCTCCTTATTACATTTAAACTTCACGCATTTTCCCTTGTAGGTAACAGGCCCCATGTGACTGGAATTTACGTGACTATTAATAATTATATTCCCGGTTTGGAAGCAGCAAATAAAAGCATATTTGTATTGTGAGATGTCTTTTTTCAGTCACTGGCCTGAACTACGCCCTATTTTCTGTTCCCCAATAAAGTCCCCCTAGAGTCCCAATGTCCAATACATTGGACAAAGTGCTGCGGCCATGTAACATCATATATTGAAAAACTACTTGACACTTTTCACCTTTGCACTCAGAAAAAGCAGTTCTGAAAGTTTAACAAAAATCCAGGACCCTAATTCACTCTGGGTCTCAGGAGGTTAGAGGCACAAGGCTTCACCCACAGTCCAAGGACAAGCACCTAGCTTTCATATGTGCACTTGTTTGGCAGCTAGGCATTGGTTCGTTCTGGATGTTGTCCCACAATTTGGCTCACACCATTTTTACACCAAAGCTACTTTCACGTAACTTTTGCTGTAGTTGGCATCTGCTGAAACGTGACTGGCTCAGCCCACAGTTCATGCAACCTCACTTTTACCAATCAGGTGTAGGTGTGTGCATTTCAAGTCTAGTGGCATATTCACTTCACAAACCCCGCAAAAGTAATGCAAGTGGAAAAAATTTGTTGCCTGTGCTGGGATTTGAGCCTGGGCCCTCACCAGGTCTAGTCATTTTGAGCTGGCAAGCGCAGTGCATACATTGAAGGGTCAAGATCATATCTGCCAAGAACCACATTGCAACGCACCATAGAAGGTGCTTAAATTTCAAACTGAAAGTTGTTTACTCCCTTCTTGCAAGCATCCTGCTCCACAATGCAGAGGATGACTCTACGTACAAAATGGATGTACAGACGGCACACAACGTCAGTATGGGCTGTGGCACTTGTCAAGAGTGTGGGGCGACTTGCCTGAACAAATCAGGAGGCAGCACCCCAGTGGCTGCCTCCTTGGAGAGGATGGCTAGCTATGGGCACAACAGCATGCGTTTTGCCCTGCAGCATTGGAAAGTGGCAAGGGCAGCATACTGGCAGTGACTCCTGCCTTCTGAAATCATGATTTCGTGCTACATTTAGCATTCTTATCTGTGCTATTAAAGAACCAATTTGAAAAGCTCCTGCAGCAGAAATCTCACTGTTGGGCATTTAAGAACTTGCAGTATACAAACAAAATTTGCCACGTCTCCTGGTGAGGGGCCCTGTAACCACTAGTCTACACACCAACGCTTGCGAGATGGAAAAATATGTGAACTATACAAATGCCTTGGATTTTCTATCAAAGGAAGAAAGCTAGTAAGAAAGAAACAAAATTTGTTGCCTGTGCTAGAAACGGAACCGGAGCTCCCACCCTCCAAAGGCAAGTGCCCAACCGCTGTACTGTGAAATGAACCGTACGAATGCATCCCACACTCCAAAATGATGGTTACCACACGAGGCATGCAAAGTGAAAACAGAATGAGGTGTAACATGGCGAAACATAAGATTTAAAAGACTGCTTGCCAAGTTTGGCTTGCAGTTATAAAACTCGGTATAACTAAGACAGCTTCGCTACCCGACCATCTTCACGGAGTGGATGCAGCAGTGAATTTCTACAATAACTGCGGCAGCTTTACATGCCAAAACCATGATACGATTATGAGGCATGCAGTAGCAGAGAGCTCTGAAAACTTTTACGACTTTTTTAAAGGGTTCATGAAAATGAATGATTAATTTCTGGGGTTTTACATCTCAAAACCATGATATGACTATGAGAGACACTGCAGTGGAGGGCTCTGGAAATTTTTACCAGCAGTGTTCCTTAACGTGCACTGACATCGCACAGTACAAGGGCCTCAACATTTTTGCCTCCATCAAAATGCAGCTGCCGTGGCTGGGATTTGATCCCACGACTTTTGAATCAGCAGTCGAGTGCCATAGCCACTAGACCATCGTGGCGGGGTAGGGGTAATGAAAAAAATATGGAGTGGCCCGGTTGTAATTTTCACTCCTTAAATAAGCATTCAAAACGCTGATTCTGAAATGTGTAGGCACAATATTCAGTCTACATTTAATAACACCCATTTGAAATCCTAGTGTTCTTGTGCTCCTGAAACGACCATGCAACACCGGAGGCCAGCATAGGCACTATTCAGTGGTCACCTCAAGTCATTTAAAAGTGTAAACATATTAACCTTTGTTTACTCTAAAATAATAGGTCTTCATAAAAGCTAGAAAGTAAGAAAATAGTTGGACCCTGCGGTACTGCGGTACGGAAGGAAGGCAGGAGTGCGGCTTGTTTTCCCATAGCCCCCGAGAGTGCGCCAATTTCGGACACCATGGTGGCAACTAAGATGACGTCAGCCGCAAGGTTGAGGGAAACAAAGAGTGGGAAATCGAAATTGTGTTTTTATTGCTGTAAATCAACCCGGGCAATGCAACAAAACAATGTATATATTAATTAGAGGATGATGATTGGAAATGCACATATACACAAATTCCAGACATTCCATGACCCCTTTAGCGTGCTCCGATAATGTAGAGTACAAGGGCGTCTAACATTTTTGCCTGAATTGAAAATGAGACTGCTGTGGTCAGGATCAAAGCTCTGTATTTTGGATCAGCAGCCAAGCATCATAACCCCTAGACCATTACAATAGACTAAGTTCCATGTAAGTCTGATTTGAGCGGGATGGAACTTTTGGCAATATTCTGGTAACCAAGACAGATCCACTCAAAGATCTTGCAGACTGAAGACATAAAAAAAATAAGATGCACACCTAGAAACCACAATCTTGTATGCTTAGAAATAGAGTTTGCTGACACACAAGCATCTTATTCAAGGTGTTATGGTTAGCCTAAAGCTCAGCCTATCATCACTCTACTAGCTTCACTAATTGCATTTCAGGTGTCAGCTGGCCTTCATTCAAGCTTGTAGATACCGCACAGTCTGAAGGGTAAGTAGTGGATACATGCTTAAGAAATTTTTTTTTTAAGCTAAGATGGCTCCTACCACAGTATCTTAGATTGCCCTACATTTTGAGAGGCCTATTCAGCCTCATCTTCAACGGCTGACTGTCTGGTTTGCAGAGGCGTCATCGCTTTTCGTTCTTCCTGCCCGGCACCTCCTTTCCCCGCATCACGAAGGCCCCGAGCATATACCGGGGGCATAGCTCTAAGCGAGCAGTTGACGTTTCCAGGTGTTTTTTGAATGTACCACAATTTCAGCAAAAGCCTTCTTCCTGGACTCCTTTCCGTGTCTGTAACCACAGCGCCGTCGAAGTCAGTTCTGTGGTCGTACTTTCCACAGTGCTCTGCAAGTGCACTATGTTGTGCATAAACGCTTCGCACATCGTTCCTGTATTGACAAGAACTTCCAGAAAAGCAAGAACTCTCGGGAAAGAATATGCCAAGGGGCGCAAGTGCTTAACAACTGAAACACGATAATGGGCCTGCATGGTGGCCGGCATGTTTTCATGCCACAAGTGAGCACTGGGTCATCACCAGAAAGTCAAATGCTGCCACAATGAGGGATGAAGGCTCTTGCTTTAAAGGAATAGTTACACGGATGTCAGACATTTTTGTTTTGTTGCTCTAAATAAAAGTACTGGTGTCAAGAATCCTAGAAAGGGTATCATGATGCCTCAGAACTCAATAAACAGATTTTTAATAACGCTACCTTCAAAAGAAATTTTTGGTTTTGATTTCGAGGGGTCGATTTTGTAGTGACGTGGCAACACAGTCAGATATAGGTCTAAGTTGCGTGCGGACACCAAATTGTGGCTGAGTTGCAGCAATTGTGTCGACTGCTGTCAATTGCACGTGGCACATGCAAACAACGATTATTTCATTGTTATCCAGCTCCAGTCTCTCCAACAGTGATTTCGGCGAGTTTTGGGAGACTGTTTACATATAATGGTACTGTCCATTGCAACGGGGCTGGCTTACAGATGCTGGGTGACTGAAGCTTGAACGTCAAATTGCAATACCTTAAACATGTTTTTCAGCTCTGATCTGTGGAGGTTGTTAACAATGCGTGCCAAGAAAACGAAAAATGTCCCTTTTGTGCCACCTCAAAATTGTGCCAGTACTCCTTTACTGTACCCCACAATGAGCTCAAGGTCCCTAATGCTAACCTACGGTGCAAAAGAAGTGCTGGCTAGCTTTGGACACACGGTGCGTCTGTTTGATCATATGTTCTGGCTGTGCCCCAATCAAAGGGCTTCGGATCTCAACAGAGGGGAGGAATGGATTCAGTGCATATCCAGCGAAGTCATCCAAGATCAAATCCTGGCTGTCAGGAGAGCTCACGACATCGGAAAAGCCTTTGGGCTTCCAATGCCTATGTGGGTGGAGCCACCGACTTAGCCTGGGGGCTTGCGCCCTCTGGGGCCCAGTTTCTCTGGACCAGACTAAAGTTCTTGCCATGCCATGTCATTCCATTCAAGCAGATTCTTGTGGTTTAACTGCCGAACACTGTACTTATAAATGGCATTTTATGCAATTCACAAGTAGAGTGTTCAATAATACCAGTACAGAACAGTGATGAGAGTTTCAAAGCTGCTCAGCACTTACTGGCAAACTTAAGTTTCCTACGAAAGCGTGTTGCTATCACACTTATAAAAACAGTTGCCGAGACAGCCTGAAGCAATGTTGCATTTCATGCTTACTGTGGCTGCCAGCCACCATATATAAATAGACAAAGAGGACTGAATACTGAGAAAGCTACACTACATATTTTGCTCAGAGACAGGTGCTATTACATTTTCCCTCCCATGACTTAACAAAAATATTGATGTCTACTGGACAGAAAGCCATGAAAATATGCTCTATTTCACGGCACTAATGCAGAAATGAGCAAACAAAGTAGGAAGAACCTAGGGTACAAACACAGATTTTGTGAATTTTTTCTGAATGTAACAGCATATGAAAACTTATTAATTTTGTTACATATTAATTTAACAGTGATAGTAAAGACGAAGACAAACGCACAAAGTGTGCCTATCTTGTATGTTTTGCATCCATGCCCTTGTCTTCCTTTGCTCTGTGACCATATTTCATGATGCCAGTGACCAACCGCCCCACCTTATTACGGAGCAACTGCCATCAATCCGCACGCAAACAATGGGTCGCGACCATGCTCACATGAACAGATGCTGCAGGCTTGCTCGGGTTGCCTTTACATGTCGTATTCTCTAGACGTTTAGTCGTATGTGCACGCACTTGATCTTCATGGCCATTCCTGAAAGTGGCTGCAAAAAACATGCGTGGTCCGAGTCACGTACAGGCACAATAATGCATACAAACAACAACAAGTTGTGTACACATGGACAGAACAAAATGATTACTGGCAGTTAACTTTAACAGTAAAATTTGTTCATTTCAGTGAACATACCGAGCCATTACGACCAGGTAACGCGAAAATGCACATACTTGCTACATATTTCACAGGCTTGGCATGCCTTGTATTCACAGCCCGCGGTGCTCGGTGTCCTCGCAGTGGTGATGTTGGCGAATCCTTGTGACTCTCTGCAAAAATAAAGCACAAGTGTAGAGCATGCGAAACGTGCCTGAGAAGGAAGCTCTAACCGAAGTACTCCTTCGGTGAAGGAGCGTTCGTTTCATCTCCAAGTTCAAAATCGAAATATTTCGGGCAGTCGAACTCCCACGCTTCGGACATGACATTCAGACGGTAACGTGATCAGCTGGTGGCAGCCGGATGACAGCGACTGGCGACAATAGACATATGTCGTCACATGACCGTCATAACCCCAGCAGCAACGTTTTTTTGAAGGTGGCGGGAAAGTGGGCCATGAGTGGGCTAAGCTGACCTGCCGCCATCATCATCATTCAAGAGACTACCGCCGGTACAATGATGATGATGATGACAGATCTGCAAAAAGCACGCTTTCGATAATCCGGCGCAGTGATTCAAAGCAAAAAGAAGTGAATACGTAATGCAGAAGTAAGACTATACAACTTAAAAAAAAAACAGCAGTTCGCAACATTTGGCGACGGACCGCGCGTGTCGGTATTACTCCGTCGTCTAATCACAGAAGCTAACGAAATGGTCATGCAACCTTTTCAAAATGGCGCCATGTTTATGCCTTCGTTACCTGCGGACCGTCAGCTGTTCTTGAGTGAGGTGCGATAACCATGGACAAAAATGTGTGGAGTCTCAACGTTTCCATCTGAAAAATGCCGCGGTACAGTTCACCTTCACTTCCCAGCCCGTTTTACGCGTGAAACTTCACTGAACTTTTAAAAATTTTAAAAACTCAGGTGGCGACACTTGTGGCACGCCAATTTATTGCATTGCAAGCTCTTGATTTCATTTCAATAAAAAATTACTCTTCCCACTTTGCACTCTGATAAACGAATGAAGACAAAAATTTATGCACTTAGCCGCTACCCTCGCATTATTTTGCTAACATGGAAAGTTCAAAGAAGGAAATATCTGAAGCTTCGCGGAGGTACAGTGGCTGGCGGTTACAAGGGCGTGGGAGGGGCTAAGGTGGATAGCAAAATGACGTTTTCGTCTGCACCCGACTTCCGGTTCAAGGCTTAGCTGCCCGGATCCTTCGTTCGGCCGTTCGGCCTCGTATGCCGGTTCTTGCTGCACGTCTCCGCTGCTCGCAAAGAAAACACGCTTCTGTGAAGTTGTTGCTGCCCGGAATTAGGGTGCGCGAATTCTTCCGTGAAAGGAAAGAAAGTGTTACGTTTTCGTTAGAATGAAGCGTGCAAGCGTAAATGGGCAGTTGCCGTCAAACGAGCGACCGTGACAGGTGAGCTCTGGGTTCCGAATAGCCAGAATATGTGAAGACCCTTTCGTCAAGCCAATCTTCTGGCAAATAACTTGATTCATTTAATTTCTAGTCTCAATAACTTTTAATTAACGATAAATTACATACGAACAGGTGCACCCAGCAAGGATCCTCAGCACATCGATTATGTACCGTCATCATTTCGGTGCAATGAAAAAACTAGTGAGGCTGCACGAAAGAGGATAGAGAGCTGAGGTCAACTTTATTCATGTACTTTTCATATACTCAAAGCAATAAGAGCCTTGCCTGTGCAGTTATATGAGGCCCACAGTTGCGCGAATAATTCTACTCACTTCTTTGGTCAAATTCACTTTACATTCCAGGACACCCTGTGTCCAAAATATCACTAAAGGCGCGTGCACACTGGTGGAAAAACGCGCGCGGCGCGCCGGCCTCCGCGAGCCTCCGACCACGGCCGTGCTCCGACGCTCGCGGAGGCCGCAGCTCCGAGGCTGCCGCGCGTCAGGATTTTCGTGCCACGAGAGCTATCGGTCCGTGCGCGATTTTTCGCGGCGCGCCGCGTGCCGCCGGGGAGGAGACCAATCAAAGCGTCCCCTCCCGTGACATACGCGCTCCATCGCGGAGTCATGCGGGCCCGCCTGGAGGCTCGTTTCGTACCCGTGCTAGGGTGCCCATTCTAGCCACCCTACCCGTGCGGTGCCTCGCCTGCCTCTCGCGCTCGTTCGCCCGAAGGAGGCGGGATTTCGCGGGGCTGCCGCCGCGGTTTGCCGCGAGCAGTGTGGCCGTGTCGCCGCCGAAGCGTTTTTCCCCCAGTGTGCACGCGCCTTAAATGGCAACTCCGGCACGTGGTTTTTTTCAGCATACTCTGATATCAGTATTTTCCAATGGTACTGAGAGTTCTGTAACAGCCAGCTTGGTTCAGTTCGTTCAGAAACGCACCAATAATTTTAAATAACCAAATGAAAGTCGTGTTAAAACCGAAACCGAAAAGGGTAGATGATTCGTGCAGCGTATGAGGTAACGTCACAACCTTCCCGCCATCAGATATATGAACTGGCTCCAGAAAAATGTCAGTGGCGAGGTCGTCCGACGATATATTGAGTTCTGCCAGTTTTTCTGAACCTGACAGCGACGATTTCAGCGCTGAAATATCGACGTTTTGCTTTTGATGGCCCGCTGGCACAGGTAGGCAGCGTTGAAGGTGATGACGTCAAAACACAGGGTGGCCCGCGTGAGAATCCGCTAAAAATGTTTAAACTTCATTTACAGGAAAACTAAATGACTTACAACCGCCTGACTTGCCATGTATTATTACAGTAATGAGAAGAATATATATTGAAAATTTCATTGCGATCAGTGGACACTCAAAAATCGGCAGAGTTGCCATTTAAAGGGCAACTCCGGCGATTTTTCATTGTCCACTGATCTCAACCATATTTTCAGTATATGTTCTCGTCGGTGCTGTAATAATTTATGCCAAACCAGATGGTTGCAAGTCATTTACTTTTCCAGAAATTGAATTTTAAATATATTTAGCGGACTCCCGCGCGAGCCACCCTGTGTTTTTGACGTCATTACCTGCAACGCTGCCTACCCGAGCAGGGGGGCCGTCTAAAGCGAAACGGCGGTACTCCAGCGCTCAAATCGTCCCTGTCAAGTTGAGAAGAGCTCAATACATTGTTGGATAACATATCCACTTTCATTTTTCTGGCACCAGCTCCATATTTCTGATGACGGGGAGGCTGTGACGTCATCGCATACGCTGCACGAAGCGTCTACCTGTTTTGGTTTCGGTTTGAACGCATCGTTCATTCGGTTATTTAAAATTATTGGTGTGTTTCTGAGCAAATTGAATGACCCTGGCTGCTTCAGGGCTCTCAGTACTACTGGAAAACAACAATATCAGAATATGGTGAAAAAACTTCACAGCATATCCACGGAGTGAATGATGACGAGTGGGCGAAGCTCCGGAAGTTCATCGTAGATCATGCCGAGTTCCGGATTAATTTAGTTAACGCGGACGCTCCAAATCCTTATGGTTCAACTACGCACAAGTGAAATCTCCTACCGGCACTTCATTGCAAGTCAAGATCCAGTGCCTATATATATATATATATATATATATATATATATATATATATATATATATATATATATATGGGTGGCCCGTGAACGGTGCTCCAGCGCGAGCAGTCGGTATTTTTCAATCAAGAAACTCGCTAGAAGACGCTGCCTGCGCCAACGTTGTCTCTCGCAGGTGAGGGCGCGTTCTCCTTCTTTGCGAGCTGGTAGAGCGTTCATCGAAGAAAGAGCGTTTCCATAGTCAACGCGCGCCTTTCGCTCTCTCTCTCTCTTTCTCTCTCTCTCACAAGACAGCAGATGGAAGAGTGAGAGAGCTCGCGCGCCGGGTGGCACGCGCTCGCGCTCGCCCTGGGCGCGTGCCTCCCGGCGCGCGAGCTCTCGAGCGCGAGCCTCCCGGCGGCGCGAGGTGGCTACATACATACTACTACTGCTACTACTACAGAGGAGGGAACGACCCACACCCTAAGGAGCTTCGCCCCTAAAAACCGCCGTAGTTGCCCTTTAAGCCTCGGTACGGCCTTTGAAACGAAATATGCTCAATGTACCCCTGCCGCGCATATAGTGATAACTGCGATTGCGGAATGTTTAGCACGCGATATCCTTTTCCATGTGTCAACCACGTTTGTCAGCGAATGCAAGTTACAAAACCGACTGCCCATTCACGTTGGCATTCGCCGATCACATAACCACGCTTTGCGATTGGCGTTGTCAGCATCTCGATCGTTGCAACAATGTCATCCACTTCTTTGGTTGACTTCCAATGTATTAGAGGCTACGTATGTTATGTAGACGAATTTAGCCTACTTATTCATAAGCGTTCTATGACTACTCGACGTGACTCCTCGGGGGCATGACATACCCGGCACACAAACACGCAGTCCGGAAAGGTTACGAAGGGTTGACAGCTCACACCTACCTTTCGGAATTGTTTGTGTTTCACCAAATCTGCGTCGTGAATCAAACGTCAAGCGTATACGTGAATGGGGAATCGCGACTTCCAACCGTGAAACGAGGGCGGCATGTGGCGGCGGCGCGAAGCCTCGAACCGGAAGTTGTAGCAGACTGCGGAGTAACCAACAATTCCTTGCGATAACCGAGATTTTGCTATCCGCCTATTGAGTTGCATCCAACGACGGCATCTTGTTTAGCGCGGCTGCATGCCCCCAGCAAAAAATTCTCGATAGAACAATTTTACTGATCTTGCGTTATCGGACTGCGAAGCAACGTACATGATACGGGGATAAAACTTATAACATGAAACAATTATGTGATTTCAGCCGGCAGTGAGGATAATACGATTAAAGTGACAAGTTCTGGGCCACTCCGGTCTATTAAAAAAGAAAACAAAGAAAGTGCTACAATGCTCCAGCTAGGTTGGTAGCGCTGTGCTACCAACCTTTCTCTGTTGAAGCTTCTGGATTGCAACGTTGCATGGGTTTATCCAGAATTTCGATTTTTTTTAGGCGGGGTGGGGGGGGGGTATTGTACAAATCCGTGGTAGCTTTGAGTCGCAGTTTTCTGCTGAAGGCGAAAAAATGCCTGCTGTTGATCACCTTGTAATAAAGAGGTCTAAATGATTTCAGTGACGAAACGCCGGAAATAGTTCCACAGTGCGTACAAATGTCCAGCATGTCTTGTGAGCCTCCATATTTATTTATTTATTTATTTATTTATTTATTTATTTATTTATTTATTTTATTTGAAGGTTGAGAGTCCTTCTAACGAGCCGAATGCCACTCAGAGAGAGGTAGAGAGAGTGGACATTTTACTACGAATTACAAGTGTATGAGAAGACCCCAGTCCAGTGTCCGTGGGATGATCTCGGCACCCACAAGGACCCGGTGAACTGACACCCGGCGGACGTCACCTCGTGAGGCCCGTCTCAGGGAGCATCTTCCCACAGCTATCCCTGGTTAAAACGTGTAACTGGGAGTCTAACTGGTTTCAAGTGGCATCAGCTAGCGCCACCTGGTTCCAGTCCGAAAACAAACTGGTCCGAGTTACCGACCAACTGATCCCAGTCATGGAAGCAACAGGTTCCAGTTAGCCACCTGGGAATCTATTGTAACCAAGACCATTTTACTGGAAGTGGACCCATTTTGGAGCGAACCGGGACCTGAACCACCTCTACTGGAACTGGTCCCAGTAGACGGTCTAACTGGAACTTTGACCCTGACGTATATACGTAGGGTGGGAACAAGCTGAATGTATGCCTGACCAGATTTACTACGTGGTCGTGCGATTGTTTACATGTAAAGAAAAATGTAACTTATTATTAAATTATTGGGGTTTATCCAACAATTTTATGTGTCCTCCGCATAAGCGTCCACATGGAGGTTCTCCACTAGAAGGGTTGGGGAGCGGGATGGGCTGAGGGTGCGAAAATTCATTGCTGTGCCTTCCTTTTCCTGCTCCCCAACCCCTTCCTACTCAAGCTATTTCGGCCAAGATGCAGTGGAATGTAAAGTTTTTGAGCAGATTTGGCGCCCCTTCAGTTGATATAGGGGGGCGGCCGGCCCTATTGCCCCCTTCCCCTCCTCCCCTATGGTCTTCCGCACAGAAGTGTACATTTGGCTGTTGCGGTATTATACAAGGCGCACTGGCCGACAGTAGTAGTAGTACTAGTAATGGTGGTGGTGGTACACAACTTTATTAGACAAAACCGGCGGTTTTCTACAAGCGTTCAGGCCTGCACTCGAAAGAAGTACCTTTCAGGCTTCTCTTGATGGTGGTCCTAGGAGATGTGATGGGGGAGTGTCTTTGCTGCATCCCCACATGATGTGCTCCAGGGCAGGGGTTTATCGAGAATTTCGATTTTGGAGGGGTGTTACCCATGGTGTAACCAGAACGCGAGGGTGATGTTGATACCAAGTCGTTGCCCAAGCAACAATTTTTCCACGGCAAAACTTCGGCCCGACGTCTCTGGCCGACTGCAAAACCGTCGGCCGGCGTTCGGCAACCAACGTGGGGCCAGCTGTGGGGATTGACACTGGCCTAACGTCGGCCGATTGTCGGCAATTGACGTAGGCCCACGGTCATGGCCGACTAGGCCGAGTGTGCGCCGCACGCCGTTTCACCACTGCCCGACGTTCCTAAGCGCCGGCTTGACGACGGCCGTCGGTCGGGCACAGACGTTTTTTTTTTTTTCGTAGGCATTCTGTTTTTTGTTTGTTTTGTATATATGTATTCAATCAAAATATATCAGTTTTATTAAAATATATCTTGTTTTCATGCGCGTCGTATTTTAGGCTAACGGTTCAGTTTAATTAGAGGCGTTCAACAAGCGCGCAAGAACCTATAACGCACGTAATACGCAATTAAACGCCTCTGATCATCTGTACTCGTCAGCGATTAAATACTTTTCAGTAGTTTATTTGGTGGTAATATGCAAATACGGCTACTTTTCATGCAGCAATTTGTTCGCACTGAGCAGCAGTCAATGTGTAGAGCTTCCATTCCAGCAGCTTCCTTTTATGTAGGCTCCTTTTGTTCGGCCAGTTCTCATGCTCTTGCGCTCGCACCAACTGAAAAAGAAATACGATGAGCGAATAATACTGTGCGCAAAGAAAATATACACTGATGTCACTTTTGTAAATTCTGTTAACACAATAGCAAAATAATTTTGTCGTACAGCACACTCAAGAACCATCAAATGAACTTACAGCCACAATTGGTGCACCGACATTCTCAAGAGTGCTTCAAGCACCAGAGCAGGAAATCCTTGAAGATCGGCTGACCACTTATTGGCTCAGAATCATCACTGAAAAAAAAAAAACAAGAACAGTGCCTAAAAAGAAAGGAATATATATGAATCAGACCACACGATTATACGAGCAAAATAGCACACACATTAACTCTATGCACAGCGTCGACACTGCGGTGGCAAAGTAAAGTCACGCGTGCCATACACGATCAGCGCACATCTCAGTCTCGCGCGCTGTCTGTCATGTAATTGCTGCACACTACCAAAGTCGAAAACTGACACAAACAATCCATCCTCACAATAATGTACCAGCCACTTATCGTACATTCGGCATTTCTCATTTACAGGAACAAAAGTGACCGAATTCGGCGAGAAAAGCGCTAAGTATGACTTTTATAAACGTGCGTCTTACCTGATTTATTAATTTCTCCAGCGTATATAGCAAAGTATCCGCACTTGCGTTTTGTTGGGGTTTTCATTGCAGTGTTCCCTAGAGAAAGGAGCAAAATAATCACGCATACGATAAGATGAACACATAATAAGAGGAATTACGCACTCCATACTTACCAAAAACGAATTCCTCATTCCTCGGACAAGGGCCGTTCCCTTGAAACATTTCTTTTTCTGTTGGAAAAGTATAAAACGTACGGTCCGAACTGACGCAACACTTGCACAAATCAAAGCGAGCACTGAGCAAAATCGATCTTGCGCTACAGGATGAGGAATGCCACTTACGCGTATACGGCTTCGGTTGAAGCCGGGACAGGGCACCTGCGTGTCTTGACGGGATAGTTCGCGCTCTATCTGCCTATGTTGCTTTTTGTTAACGGTGTTCATATGAGCATTCAATTCGTAGCAGAAATCTACACTTGCACGCTCACCAGCACGTCCTCGCACTCATGATTTGGCGGGAACGAATTTGCGCCCGGCGGCAGGCGGCAGGAGCCTTTCTCTCCCTCCTCCCCTTGACCAACAGACGCTGTCACGGAAAAAAAAAATCAAGCAAAGATCCCCGTTTCCGCTCTCTCGCCCTAGCTGCTACATCGTAAATTATCCTCTCTCGTTCAGCCGCGCACGTTCTGCGGTTCTTCTGTCGCCCGTCTTGGGAGAGGGAGATGAAGTCGTTGTTGTTTTGTGGTGTTTTACTTCCCAAAACCAGTTCTGATTATGAGAGACGCCCTAGTGGAGGGCTCCGGAAATTTCGAGCATCTGGCGTTATTTAACGTGCGCCGACATCGCACAGCAAGGGAGATGACGTCGGGGAAGCAGAAACGAGCACCAGCAGTGGGCCGTGAACCAACCCCACTTTATTTTTTATTTTTAGGTAGAAGCTCGCATTGCTTCTCTGGCTGCTGTCTGGTGGCATGCCTGAACACGCGCGTGAGAAAGAAAAAGGCGCGAAAATTATCCGTGCAAACAGTGGTCTTCAGTGCCAAACTGAAGGGTGCCAGAAGCGAATCGAATATCGAAGAATTTGACATGTACTGTTCGGATGTTAAGCAACTGTTTCTACATTTAACAAAGCCACGTTTACATTCCAACATTAATTATCTGAAAATTAAATGTAGACATGTAGCATCAGCTAAATATAAGCGTGTCCTTTGCAAAGAACTCTTCAAAGCATGTGAATGACCAACTCTGGATACGCATCGCTATTCGCTCTTGTATGTTTTATGCCTACCCTATGCCGTGGGGATGGAATTATCGCATTTTCGCACTGATTCTGTCTTTCTAAAATGTAGCTGACAATGACAAACGTTAACGTTAACGGATAATGGCCGGTCGATTTGAAGACTGAATAAAAGATAATGTTTGACTCGACATTCGACATTCCCAAATAATCGCACATCTTAGCCAAAAATTCTGTGATTTCATTCCTATGATTATTCGACGTACTGAATCATATCGGTCCTAAATTTGTATTCACGACCGTGCCTGACGAGATCTCTGGGTTAGCAGCCCAGCTTTTACACAGCTACGTTCCTAGAGAACCCAGAAGGCGCATGTTGTACGTCCTCAGAATATTCCGGTGAAATTGACACTTTACGCAAGCCTCGAACTAGTCTAAGAATAAAAATCATACTATTCTTGAATAGCACTCAGAACCATGCATAGGCGCATTGACCCATATAGGAGGCTATGATTGTCCATATGAGCGTTGCATCATAAGAGTCATCACTTAAAGTGCAGAGAAGAATCCTCGCTGCTTGCCCTGTGAATCATCGTACAGTTACTTTCGCAAAAAGGGGAAGAGCTAATAATAAACTTTTGCGCTTGCTCAGCAGCCACGCCTCCCCCCCCCCTCTTAACTACTAATTAAGTACGATTGACTTCGATCATTTTCATTTTCTTACTGCCACTGACAGTTAATTTGTCACAGTCAGTTACAATTAACACGCCATTTGCATAGCAACCGTTTCAGTCAATTTTTTTTTTTTTTGCAGTTCAACTACGCACAAAGATGTCGATCTCTCTCATAACAGCTAACATGGTGATGGGCCAGTTGGTATGCGTTCATATTTACAATAGTTCATATTTACAATAGGCAAAACAGGCGCTGACTAAAATTTGCTGCGTGCGGCATATCCGCACATCAACTATACATCAACTGCCAGTGTGCGGGAGGCCTGCCGCAATTTTTTTTTTTTTCACTTAACAATGGTGCTGGCGAACAGATCAGAATATATTGAAGTCAAGCTTGTAATTGGGTAGCGAAAGCATAACTTTTATTTTCGTCATAAAGATGAGCGCAAGAGTTGAGCGATTAGTACGGAAGTTAATGTACGTGACAGACATATCGGTAAAATAGTTCCTTTACCGAAAACAGCGAAGTGTGAATCCTTTGTAGGCGAATGTTGTCATCATCAGAACGAACTCGTAAAAGCATGTAACAAATAAGAATGCTTAAATTTAAACTCGTGAACTTTGCGTATCCTCACGACGGTGACTTGCCATATTACATGCGTACCATTTTGACTGATTCAGCATGTTTCAGTGTAGCTTTCCTTGACCCTGCAGGAGTGCACCAATACGAACGTTACTTATTATGTGCACATCAGCGCACCGTATGGCAATCACTATATCCGCAGTGAAACTGACGTCTCTCCGAGACAAGCGCTATAGTTACGCCTATCAATTTAACTACCGTACAAGCGTCACAGGAAGGAAATAGCGGAGATGGAAAGGCAGGCAGGTTAACCCAGTGCAGGACAATTAATCTCAATTAAAGCGGCTGCAGAAATCAGCGTTCCTCTCCGATAGACACTACTGTACTACAGTACGCTACCAAACTTGCACAAGGGAAAAGGGTATTGAAAGTTCGACTATAGTTGGAGAGAAAAAAAAATTATATTAAAGTTAGGGAGACTGGTTGTCGACGTGCCCGGTAAGCTCATACACGTTGGCGGCGATGACGACAGAATGCGAGTAGGGCTAGGGCGCCCACCTAAACCATTAAGGTATCGCAGGTAATTGACGACGACGACAGCAAGAACAGTAGCAATTTAATAATAGTTGTGATCGAAAATGCGACCACCGCAACCGGGCTTGAACCTGCGTGGTTTGTGTCATCAGCCAAGCACCATAACCGTGCACCATGCTTGTCATAATGTTATATGGCCAAATACCCAACACTATACATAGAAAATCACCACAAGTGGCTATGCACAATCATTACTACAACTACTGATGCAATGTTGTATGTACCTTTATTTACGATATGCACGTGTGGTCCCTTGCTGCGAGTCGTACTACAGCAAGTTTGCCCGTGTGTCTGCTTGTGTGACGTGATTGTGTTTGTTTTGTTTTGTGTGGTTTTACGTCCCAAAACCAGCTCTGATTATGAGAGACGCCGTAGTGAAGCGCTCCGGAAATTTCGGCCACCTGGGGTTCTTTAACGTGCACTGACATCGCACAGCACACGGGCGTCAACATTTCGCCTCCGCGTGATTATGTAGAAGGCTATAAAAAGATTTCAACTGTGAATGCAGCCCGTCGAGACAATAAATTGAAAAAAAAAAAGCTATTCCAATCAGCTCGCGAATTTCTTGATACGTTCAAGCGCACACGTAAATTTTGACGACGTGAAATATACTGATCGGTTTTCAATGATTCGCTCGGTTCGTACTGCTACAGGAACGTTTATTTTACAATATTTACAACTGGCTAGATGGTCGATGTTTTCTTCTTCGTTTCTCGATCGTCTCTGAATAAGTTTTCTTCCTCGCTTGCGGCCGCTCTCCCTCCCTCTCTCTCTTCCGGTCGAGGTGCGGGTGGGACGTGTGTGTGTGTGTGTGCGTGTGCTTCGAACTCCCTCCTTCCTTCCTATTCTTTCATATCCCCTTCCCTTTGAGTGTACCTGTTGAGGTGTCCAGAGACAGTTATCGTGCACTCCCCTCCCCCTTCCCACCTTTCCACAACAATAAAGAATCTCTTCTTGAAGCGATGCGTCCGAAACTAGTTTTATGCCCCCCTCGTCGACGGAGACCCCTCAGGCGATGCAGCTGCTCGTAGCCTTCTTGGGGGGAAACCGCCAAGTTTCGGGGCGCCTATGAGGACCCCTCGCTCCGTGCGTAGGAAACGGAATACACATACGAGTGTCCGAGTTAAGCCGTCCCATCCGCACGCGAAGGGCGCCTCAGAACCCCGCACAGCCTTTCTTTGCCCCGTTGAACGTAATCTCTCCCATAGCGCGGTCAGTCAGAGCAACGTTTTTAGAACATCGAGTCAGAGCAGCTCGACGTCAGGTGTTCGTTCTGTTAACAATTCCTAAAATGATATTTCCCATTTATATTTCTTGTTTGTGTCGATACCTAAATTTCAGATTGCGGCCACGCTTGGTCTTGGGTGTTCTTTTTTTTTTTTTCAGCGCTTGTGTGGTACAGTATTTTGGCACGATAAAAATAAAAATAGCCCCACACGACATAGTGAAACTTGAGAAGGACGGGCGAAGAAAATGTTCCGCTAAGAGACTATCACATAAACAATGAAAAGCAATATATAACTAAACTTCAAAATATTCGCGCTCAAAATCAGCTGGCACTTTTGGCCAGCTTCACTGGATGTTCAGCAAGGTTTATCATTCATTGTTTTCGTGAGGCGTCCGTAATAGCTGGAACGTCAAAAAACTGACAAAAAGAAGAGAAAAGGATATACGATGCGGGGAGGGGCAACGTCTTAAGTTAATTGCAATATATCTTATTATTATTATTATTATTATTATTATTATTATTTCCTCTCAATCAAGAAGGCAAAAAAGTGCACAAAAAAGTAATTCTGCCTGAACGCGTGTCTGTACATGAGCATGCATTTGTTCGAGGAAGTTGAATATATCAAAGACTGGTTCGGCGCGTTGGCCGCAACTGTTGTTCCGACGTGCTGCCATCGTGCCTTGCCGGCGAATCGGCGTCTGGTCTGGAAGCGAGGTCGGGCGGACGCCCGTTCCCGACTTCCGACCGACGTGGCTGGCGGCCGATGTCAGGCCAACCTCTCGCGAACCTCCGCTGGCCGACATAGTCGGCTTCCGATCATTTCCCAAACGTCGGCCGATCCGACCAGTCGGCCAATGTTGCTTGGGTGGTTATCCGGAAAATTCTTGAGGGGGGGGGGGGGGACGCCTCCAACTGGGGGGGAGGGGCTATAGACCTATTCCACCGGGCCTACGTCACGAATATGCGGTGGCGCTGTCGTCGGGAGTTTTGGTTTCGCATGGTGGGCATCCGCCGGCTCGCCTACCGTAGCAGCCGCTGCGTTTTCGCTGGTGCGGGCGCTTCTCATCACCGTGAAATGAAGAAAAAAGTGTTTACCGATGACCTGCGCCGTGAGTTGGTTGCTCAGCAACGCGCAAGATGTGTGCGATAGGTTTTTATCGGTTTCCTGCTTATGTCTGTCTTAAGGAAAGGGACGAACCTGTAATGCCGGCTGTTTGGCGCATCGGTTATGCGCCAAACATTTTCGTCACGACTAAGCATATGTGTAATTATTTAGCATTAGTGCGGCTTGTTTCATTTGAGTGAAATAGCACTGTCACTAGTTTGTCAAGTATAATGCTCGACACCAAGTTTCTTGGCATAAACAAAGTGCGGACACAGAGCGACCACGCTTACCGCAAAGCGCGCACGACGTTAGCTTAGCTCGATGTGTAGAAGTAATCGCGGTCGCCGCGTATTATTGAAGTGGGGAAGCTATACATACGTCATACGAATTTCATTCACTCAAATGAGACAAACATGCATATAAGAGCTTAATTCACGTAGCCGTGAGCGAAAGGCCGATTACAGCGATGCTTTTGCAAGTCGCTTGCGGCTGCGATAGCATACACACGAGAAGTGTCTTGGGCAATGCTGTAGTGGTTGTGATGCGCTTTAGATTTTTTTTTAGATTGTCAGACTGCTAGAATGAACTACACGCTTGAAATATGCCGCGTCGTTACAAGACTTCACGCCTTCACGATCCGAACTGCGTATACGTGCAGGGCCGCAAGCCGCGGTTATGCGCCTTGCTGGCGATTATTTGAGAGCCTTGTCCTTGGCACGTTATTGCTTTTTTTGTGTGTGTGCGTTATCACAGCCGTATTTACATAGGTGATAGCGTCACCAATATCGCATGCTTGAGTACCTATTCCGTTACATTTGTTTCTGTGCAAGGATTTCGTGTATAGGGATTACAGGCTTTAGTCCGAAACAGTATATTTAGCTGAGGCATCTTCAAGTCGTATTTAAACAAGTCTCGCTGTTGCAAGTGGTTCATCCTTGCGCTAGTTACCGAATTAAAGCGTAGCATGAAGCGATGCCGACATGATAGCTCGCGATCATTCGCATCATGTGGCAAGGTGCTTATCCTTTCAATCAGTTTCTCACATTTTGTCATAGCTGGGCGTCGGCACATTCTTTTTTGTACATTCATTGAATGCTTCCTACAGAGCTAACGCAACTTCATCTCACGCGGCTGCCCCTCGCAAACTGTTGTAAACATGCCGTCGGCGCTCCGACGCCCCGTGCTCGGAGGCAGCTTTCGCACACGCTTCGCCGGCGGCGGTGGCGCGACCGTGCAGGGCCGCGGTATTCTAGCCACTGTAGCCGCGGCAAGCGGTGGGCGGGGCCTCCGCTCCGCGACGTCGACACAAGCCCTGGTTATATCGCCGGTGCCTACCACTGTTTACCAACATGGAATAGGTCTATAAATCCCTGCTCCAGGGTAACAGTCTCTGTCTTGTAAAGAGTACATGTTGATGTGAAGAGGGCCGGGTATATGTGTCTGTAGGTCCAAAAAGAAGAAAAAAGAACGCTTCGCCATGGGTTTGTGCTATATATGTGAACGTCTCTTGTATGCGCGACGGTTCGACGAAGCCACATTTCACGTATATACGGTGCGGAAAGCGTGCAAGAAGGCTGGGAGCCAGGGGTTTATGCAGAATTTCGATAAGAGGGGGGGGGGGGGGTGTATAGATCTTTGCTGGGAGCGAATAATTTTGCGGCGTGCACCACCGTGACATGGAACGCCGTTTGGAGCTAGCTACAGCCGCGCGCAAGAGCCTGCTAGCGGTCCGGATAAAATGCATGCAGGGAGAGGAGGTTGGGGAAGTTAAAGGGGCTGTCTACCGCTCGGAAAATTTTTTAAGACTATGGTAAAAATGTGCAGATCGTGCGTCACATTTATGGGAACGAGCACGCTTTCACCGCACAAAAAAGAAATTATGTTTTTAATTTTGCTCTGAAAGTGGTGCAAAAAACGCCGCTAACGGCACCCAACTGCGTGTTTGTCAATTCCCAAGTGTACGAGAACCAGCCCACGTAGGCATACATACTCTCCTGAAACACAGTTATGTATGTATTACAAGCGTACTTCACCATAGCGTGCAAGAGCAGTTCGTTCTTTTTTTCGCTGCTTTTGGGGTGGCGCGGATGTCGCTGCCTTCGAATTCGTCTGCCTGTACAGGCGCGTATACAGTGAACACTGTAGGCGCGTAGTACTGCGCTTGTCGTGCATGCGGCTCTGCATGTCCGAGGCGCACCCCGGCTACAGTGCCTAGAAATATACTATACCCCGGCACTATACCTAGGCACCTAGGCACTACACCCCGGCGCTACAGTGCCTAGAATTTTTTTTTCTAGGCACTATACCGGCGCGCCTACTTTTCCTCGCCTCTCCTCTTCGTCACCTCTGGAATGTCGACCTTGGAATCGGTTCCTGTTGAGAAGAAGCCTCCCGCGCCCGAAAGAGTTGCCAGGGAGACGACGACGCATCGTGCACGGTGACCATTGTTGCCCGCATCTGTACACGTAGAAAAGAGGGCGACTTCGTAGATAAAAAATTGTGTTTTAGTAATTTCTACTCAGTTTCTGGAGAAACCACTGGGACACTCCGAAATGTGCGCTTTCTATTGAGCCAAAAAACGGGAGAGCGACGAAGGACGCGGTAGACAGTCCCTTTAGCGGAGTGCCACTCTTCCTCTCGTGAGAACGACAGTGGCGGCGGGTACATAGTGTATCTAGCTCTGGTGTAAATCCAAACTAAAAGAGAAGCTTAGGGGAAGGTGGAAACTTGAATTGATGAACAGAAAAAATGATGCAGAAAAGGGAATGTCGCTGGAGCCAACGTTTCAACAAGTGGCCTTGATGATTGGGGTTCAGTTAAGGAAATTAAAGGACGCTATTCTCTGCAGCCCATTACGGGAGCACGGCTCAGCGTCCGCGGGGGTAAGGGAAAGAGACAGAAAAAGATACGAAGAAGAGGAACGATGTAGTGGAGGGCTCCGAAAATGTTGACCAGCTGGGGTTCTTTAAAGTGCTTCGACAATGCACAGTACACGGGCCTCTGGCATTTTCACCTCCATCCAGAATGCGACCGGCGCGGTCGGGATCGAACTAGCGTATATTGGTTTGCAGCCGAGCGCTATAACCACCACATCACCACGGCAGACCAATTGGACTTGTCTTCGTCAGGACGGCAACTACCTTCTCAAGCTATAGCCTCAAAACAGAAGGGGAAAAAAAAGGGGGGGGGAGTTGGTTGAGCTGTGCTAGCGTGAGCGTGATTAATGCAACTGGAAATAGATAAAACTTGGCATGTTGGCAAACGGGCGCTTAAAAGTCTTTTAAGCAAACAGACTTCTGAAGATGAGATCCTGACAGCACACACACGGCAGAGAGCGAACTCCTTTTCAGAAGCGGTCTTTTTCGTAAACCGAGCCTTCAACAACGGTTAGCGTAACCGCGGTTAACAATTCCAACCGTAGTTAACGCCAACCGTAGTCCACTGGATGGGGCTACACGGGCTATCCTGTTCGCGGTTGACAGAAACTCCGCCCACATCCAGCACATCGGCATACACACTCGCAAGACTTCCTATCGATCCTCGTCATTAGGTACGAGAGAAGCAACTTTGCACAACCCTGCATTGTTTTATAAGAACAATGTTGTTAAAACTACGCCTTATCGGGAACGACAAACGCATCACAACAATGACAACTCCGAGCACTAGCCTAGCAAGGAGCACGGCGGCGCCGTTCGCGATCAAGCGCGACTCGAGTTAGTCACAGAGCGCTTGTTTTTGTCATCACGATTAACATTAGCGCTCATATGTCATGCCTGAGCACGTGCGATAAGTTTTACCTGCGCCTCGATGTGAAGAGGAAGGTCCGAAAGGAAGCGAGCCGGTTCGGCGAAACAACCGCGGTGCCACAGCCCTAGCAAAAATGCCAATAGGAATTTCTATTGGTCCAATAGAAAATATCTATAGGTTGTATAGGAAGTCTATTGGAGTTCTATAGATTGTATAAGACCTTTATTGGCACCAATAAGGACCAATAAATGGCACTTATTTAATAAATGGTGTCTTTTAGGCCAACAGAGAATGCACTGGTCAAATAGCCGGTAGCTATTGGTTTTATAATGACCAATAAAAGGTGTATTGATTGGCTATTTCATAATACAAAAAGGTGGTATCTTGCACTGTCGATACTACAAGTGCAGCAGCTGCTTTTAGTCTCTTAGAGGATTAACAGAGTGACAGCTGCACTCACCTAGCTATATGTATGTATGTTTTTTTTTTTGCATTTCGGGATTCGATGCCGCGACCTCGATCTTTGCAAGCCAACACCCTAGCCGCTAAGCTACCATGGCGGGTAACTAATAGATAAAAGCAGGCGTCGATACTTTTAACATTCATCTCGGTACAACACGCACATGAAGCGCATCTCATTGACGTGGCCGTGCATGCCCATTTGATAATCTTGTAGTAATGTTAAAGGAACAGCGATTACTCGGTCCTCTATTACAAAGAAACGAAAAAAATGTGCAGATGCCGAGACCTGCCATCATAGTTTATACGGTAAAGGAGTACTGACACCAAATTTCGAAGCTGAGTTTACTCTACTATACAACTCTCCTATATGCGTAGACAGCTCTGAGCAAATGTTAAGCTCAGGAAATGCTGATAAGATATTTTAATTGGACGTCAAAGTCAATATTCACATGGCGTGCCTACTGACATCGACACTAGTGTGACGTCAGGCTACAGTACAAATTTTGGTTACTTCACGCAGCAGTATGGCAAGTTGTGATGACGTCAGGTACAAAAACATGCAAAATGGCCGCTCGTGCGTCACTCTCGGTCGTCTGCTCTCGCCGTTCAGCCGCCGTAGTTCACGGTGCCCGTGAAGCGAGCGAGCGAAGTCGAATTACCTTCTATCGTCGTGTGTGACCGCGTATAATCGGAAAGCAAGCTCCCTGTGGTGCCGACATTTTGCCCCTGAAATGCCGCGGAGGTCTCGGAGGCCACCTTAGCTTATCGCAGGCTCCGGAGCCACGCCGACACCCACCGTGCGTGCCGTACGTTGCATCTTGCACTGTGCCGAAGTATTTGCCATCGCCTAGGAGTCAGTATACAAAATTTTGTACATTGTGGACCCCGCACTTGCTAGGCGAAAACGTCACGATTTTTAGCGGGAACGCGTCACGAGGGCTCATTACTATGCACATACTGTTTCGTGACGTCAGGCTACAGTAGGAACCAAAACCGGCTTTTAAAGGCATGCTGTAAATAAATTTTCACGGCGCGCTCACGCTTACCAGTACGTTTTCTGGGCTCTGGAGGTCTTGGCCTTTCATTTCATGTAAAAAAAAAAAAAAAAAAAACCGCCAACTGAAAATTTTCGTGGCAGTACTCCTTTAAAGGTAGCACAAACTCCATCCCTTCGTGCTGTTTTCTCCTTGGCCTTCCCTCTCGATCGCCATTATTAATGGGGAGGGAGACCGGCCGAGTCGCGCCCGGCCTCCGTTGTCCTGATCGCTTGCGCCGTGCTAAATGCTATGGTTAAAACGCGACTGTTCTGAGCGCAAATTCACAAAGCTGTTCGCACGTGAGCTGTCAAATAGCACAACTTGTGTTTGGTCAGTGCCTTAGCTATCATTTCACGTCTTGCGGTGGCGAATCTGCGCTACGACGTGCAGAATCTTACGCGTGAATGGCCGCGTCAGTCGGGTTTGTTTCATAACCCCAGACGGGTGCATTTTTAAGGGCGAAGCTCCTTAAGGTTTGGGTCTGTCCTAGTCCGTTGTTCCTAGTAGCGCGTTACCTTCAAAGAAATGAATGATGCTACCTGTGGGAGGCGCGCCCTCGGCGCGTGCCTCTCGGCGCGCGAGCTCTCTCACGTTGACTATGGAAACGCTCTTTCTTCGATGAACGCGCTACCAGCTCGCATAGAAGGAGAACGCGCCCTCACCCGCGAGAGACAAGCTTGACGCAGGCAGCGTCTTCTAGCGAGTTTCTTGATTGAAAAATACCGACTGCTCGCGCTGGAGAACCGTTCACCGGCCACGATCTACGATGAACCTCCGGAGCTTCGCCCACTCGTCATCATTCACTCCGTGGATATGCTGTGAATTTTTTATTCAGCGTGGGGGGGGGGGGGGGGGGGCTGCAAAAGTTGGCATTAGTGCCAGCAGATATGGATTTGATGCGGAACCGCCAGGACCCAGTGAGAAAAGAATGTATCGTGTGTGCGAATTATTTTCAGCAAATACTAACCAAAGGACCTCTGTAAGTGGCTGATACATATAAATGCGGAGTTAATCGTACTTAGCTTTAGTTTTTTTTTCAGTTGTTTTTTGACAGAAGCATTGGTTCAAACCGATCACCCGTGAAGGCAGAATAATGCAGACATCCCCCATCGAATCTTTCGCACTTTGTCTAAATAGATATTGCCGAATCAGGCTACAAAACTAAACAATGGTGACAAAAACAAGACTACACTGGTTCCTGTCTTTTTACGATTTACGAGTTTTGAACTTTACGAGTTTTGAACAAACATCACATATAAAACCAGCAAATATACATTTTTTATGCTTATACGGACACGTTAAAACTTCGTAACGAAAACACAAGGACTTTTCGATAAGTTCAAGAAATAGAAACCAAAAACACAAACGATAAGAACGCCGCAATTTCGCTCACAGGTGCCCAGTTTAAGTTAAAAAAAATGAAATTAAAGGGCAAAGGAATAAACGAATGTTTGAATTGATGGTCATAGAGGTTTGCATACGGGTTGGGTTTGCATATTCTAAAGGTTTTTGGAGCCCTCACTTTCTAGGAGCTTGGAGGCCCAAGGTGCTTGGGGACGGACCTTGGTAACAGAATTTTGTGAAATCTATGGGCCGCGCTAGAGCTCTGAGAGGAACCGCAGTTCCGTAGAGGGACTCTGGTGAAACATATCTGCGCGTCTAGTGGATGTTCGCATATTTCCGCAAAGGAAATCGCGGACTCTGAAGATCTTGCTGTAGTTGGTGCAGTTGACGATTTTAAATGCCTGCATTGCTAACAAACGCCTACAAGAAAACGCAGCCGGTGAGGTCATGGTGCTTTTTTTTTTCGTCTAACCTCCCCATGAAGTCTTAGCTTTATTTAACTTTGCTTCTAAAGCCTACTTCAGTGGCAAAGCTCTTCCTCCTGATACGATGCATCCAGATCACTCACCGTTAATGCTTTATTTTCATCGAAGAAAGAGAGAAAGCTCATCTCCTTTCGTAATGCTGTTCTGATTCCTGCGATCTTACGTCCCAAAACTAGCTCTGATTATGAGGTGGGTCGATAGGGATTCGAAATGTTGTTCGAACACTTTGCGAAGGCTGGATGGATCGCCTCGACATATATGTGTCAATCTGTGCAGTTATTTGCGTGGCGAAATGCTTGTCTTGGTTGCGGATAGATCTATATACGAGGGTGCAAAGGGTCGACCATATTTTCGCAATGCCCATGACGCCTGAAAAACGATCGCAGCAGCCCCGCCAGTTATTCGGGACGAGATCTGAACGTGTCCTTGTGCCTCCTGCGAAAGTTGGCCGATACGCCGGTGAATATCTCGCGATGCCGTTGTGCTCCCAACGCCTCGTGAGCCCTCTACGTGCCTCCCACAGACGCAGCAGCTGCGGGTCCACGTATGGCTCTGCATTTGTGGTGACTATATATATAGTGTTCGCGTACACGCGTATATAGGTCATCAGAAGGAGACTCTACCCATTGCTTGTACCCCTTCGGGAGGATTTTGTCAGCACACCCTGAACAGCAAGCCGTGTATCGCTCGGAAAGTGCGTATCGCACAATGATAGGGTAGTGACCGCGGTATTATGGTCACTGCCTAAATGTTTGTCGAGACGACCATGCGTATATAAGCACTGGTGTCGTGTTTCTTTCTTTTTTTTAAGCAAAAGAAGGTCGGTGCACGTGTCACCTGTACAACTGTGCTGTATAATTATATATAGGACGGGTGTCCCAGATCTTTGTGCAAGGTACATCGCAAGTTACACATGAATCTGTTGCAACAAAGCTCAGCTTCGTGGACAGCGTCGTGAAGTCGAAGTAGCGGGGTAGTGCTTAGGACGAATGCTCCTAAAGCTGGAACAAGAGCTATTCGCAGTTGGTCATAAATTGCTTCCGGGCAAACTGAAGCGTCGCGTTGAGTGGGGGCACGACATGGTCTGCACAGAATGGAAAACAAAAGCAAGCATATAAATGCATGCTTGCCCATCATAACTCTAGTTCCGACCTTGTTATTGCATTGCATGCGTACAAAAGAACGTCAGCTGTAATAATCCTGCCGCTTATTGTATAAGAAACAGTATATACACCAAGACTGGTGCGCAGAAAACGAACGTAACGAAATTTCACCTACATCCTTAACCTATTAAAGCGCTTGCGCAAACTAAATTATACATATGTTCATTGAGGAGTCCGAATTACCTAACGCGCACGAAAAAATGGCCTGTGTGGAAATCCCGCTAAAAGAACGTCTGTCCTGTTCCATAGTTTATAAAAAGTAACATACGAAATCCCGCATAAATTTAGTTAAATAATTACAGGCTGTCAACTTCTGAAAGAGTGACATTTCTTAGCGAAAGAACCTTGGCAAAAACCTAAAATACCACTGTCATGTCATAAGAATGCTGCACTAAGTATTATTTCATTTTGTTGGTATTCATGTTCTCATAAAAACACGCGCATACTTTACGTCGAATATCCTTACGTCAGTATATTCAAACTAGAAGAGAAGCTCAAGAGAAGATGGAGGCTTGAATTGATGAACAGATCGTTAAAAACGATGGAGGACAGGCAATTTCGCTGGAGCCAACGTTTCGGCAAGCTGGTCGAAACGTTTTATCAACTTGCATGTTTCCTTCGTCATCTTCACATACCTACGGAAGGTTATAAATCCATGCTAAAATGACCTCTTCATACTTACTTTTTTAAATGTAAATTAAGAGAGCAGTTGTCAGAAGTTGTGATTTTTGTGTGTTTCCTGTGGATTTTCCTTTCGTTCTTCATAACATATCCCGAAAGGCAGGGACCATGAAAAATGTCCTTTCCCTATATATCTCGCGATTCTAGAAATACGTAAAAAATCCGGCCAGCCTACTTCTGCACTATACCGATTCGCCCAGTCGCACTTGCGTAAAATATATGACGATTATCTTGAAGTATTCACGGGCGCATCTGTACGCAGCGACGCCCAAAGTGCCTCTGCAGCTTTCTGCTGTCCATCGACAGGCACCAGACGAGTATATCGGATACCCCATACGTCCTCGACGACTACAGCAGAACTGGCAGTAATTGACGTTGCTTTGAAGCACGTGAACGAGGAATTGAACGCGTTCAAGGTTGTCACCCTTACAGACTCCCCCTCAGCAGATTGCTGAGAGGACACGCTGACAGACCCCTCCAGTGCAGTATCAAGGAACCTGCCAAGAAAATTACTTCTCTTGGTGTGCCCCTTGTTGCCCAATGGATACCATCACACGTAGGTATTTCCGGCAACGAAGAGACTGATTGCCTAGCTTCAAGTTGTGCCCGCAAGGAGCGTAATTGCCCGGACATCACTTGCATGCACGTTTGACAAGGCGCGTTTACTGATCCATCGACACTTACTGAAACAGCACCCAGATCAGCGTGTTGAAACAGGGTCATTTTCTCTCCGTATCCGTGGTCGTGGCTTGCCTCGTCGTGCCAGACCCTTCCTGTATAAGTTAAAGGTTGGCTCTGCCAGTGTTAGTGCGCGAACGGTCATACCGGCAAGGACGTGCGGACAGCCGGTCGTGTGTGTCTTGTGGCTCCAGTGAGACATTCGAAGATATGATCTTGCAGTGCCCAGCATTTGCCACGCAGCGTACATTGTTAGTGAAGGCATATGCACTGATTGGACTGCACTGTGCCTCAATTACCGACTGCCTTTCTCCCAGTGTAAGTGCCGTTCGACCTGATCAGGCCCATCGAGCCCTGTTAACTTTCTTGAACACTACTGGTTTGGCCTCCCGCTTATAGTGTTTATTTTGTCTGCGTTTATTTGTCTTCTGTCCCTCTTTTCTTTCTTTTTCTATCTTACGTGCTCTGCCATCTTTCACTTCTCCTATAGGCCCCGCCACGGTGGTCTAGTGGCTAAGGTACTCGGCTGCTGATCCGAGGGTCGCGGGATCGAATCCCGGCCGCGGCGGCTGCATTTCGATGGAGGCGAAATGTTGAGGCCCGTGTGCTGTGCGATGGCAGTGCACGTTAAAGAACCCCAGGTGGTCGAAATTTCCGGAGCCCTCCACTACGGCGTCTCTCATAATCAGAACTGGTTTTGGGACGTAAAACCCCACAAAACAACAAACAACAACACTTTTCCTATCTATTCCCACCTCCTAAAGAGTAAGCAGGCACTGTGCCCCACTCGGTGGCAGTTGCCAGCTTGCTCCTTCCTTCTTCCCTTTGTGTGTTCTGTTACTGTAAATAATAATAATAATAATAATTTCCTTTGTTGCTTTTCTTTTTCTTTCATTTCACTGTTTTTCCTTTAGTTTCTTTTTGATGGAAAAGCGCTTTGTATGTTCTGGCCCAGTTTCGACGTTGTATAGCTGTCTCCGTTCACGTCTTATCACAATTCCAAGCAAATTACTACGTGTTGTATCATTTTAAATTTATATATCAAACGGTCGTCATTATCTTCATGCCTCTCTTAACCTATCGCAATGAAGCAAAATATTTTGTGGGCATAGTGCTTCATTCTTTGTTTTATATTGTGTATTTCTGTGTATATGCAGTGTTCGGTCGTGTACAACCCTTCCTTGATGTATCCTGCTGAGCCTGCTGCTGTCATCTTGTGCGCATTATTAAACAGGAGGTCCACCGGACAGTTCTGTTTACTTTGGAACCTCCTAATGTACTGCTCATTATTTATGCCTCCTTCCTTTTGAGATACAAATAAGATAATCGGCGAGAAGGACATCGCGACGAAATGTTTCGGAAAGATAAGCCTATAGTGTCAGTCAAATTTTTTAAAAACCTATGGGAGCGTTTTTTAATCCACGTCGTTCTCCGTTACGCGTCGACTACTTCATTTGGAAGACGATCAACGATGCCGTCTTTCCACTGCGATGACATGAATGTCGGTACACAACGAGTATTTAGACGTCACATTTTTATCTTTTCTCTTTTTCTTTTTTTTTTCAGGCTTGGCTGCGGTGGCATTGAGCAATTTGAGGACAAACCAACATGTCTCTGCGCACGCCATAATGTGAGAACTTGCTTCGCTTCAAGGCTGACCCTGGATAGACTGCTTACAGGCGCGCCCGGTAGGTGGCGATCGCTAAGGTGGAGTCGAAAGCGAAGTAGCATGGCAGCGTATGTTGCTCTACCAGTAGAGAATGCTGCAGAACAGGAACAGGGGAGAAAGGCACCAGCATTAAATCAGTCAAAAAGAAACTGCACTTAAAAGAAAAACATGCGCTAAAGGATAAACAAGGTAACGTTATCAGGTAGCAGAAGGTTTCTACTCTGAATTATACAGCTCTCGGACAGGCCATGCAACTTTAGTAGAAATCAAACCAGAGGACTCTGACATTCCATGTATAACCACTGACGACGTCAGAAAAGCTGTCAAAGGCATGTCCCGCGGTAAAGCAGGAGGTGAAGACGGCATAACAGCCGGCTTGATCGAAGACGGAGGAGACATTATATTTGAAAAACTTGCATCGCTATTCACGAAGTGTATTAAGAGAGCTTGTGTACCGCTCATTTGAAAAAATGCTAATGTAATCCTCATCTGCAAGAAATGTGACATAAGAGAGCTAAAGAACTACAGACCAATTAGCCTACTCCCAGTAATATACTAGCTATTTACAAAAGCAATTTCTGCTAGAATCAACCAAGAGAACGAGCGGGTTTAGGAAAGCTTACTCAGCAATGGACGACAGCCATACTATCAAACTGATAATTGAGAAGTTCGCTGATTATAACAATTAAACGTTTTTATATGGCCTTTATAGACTACGAGAAGGCTAGCATTTGACTCAATAGAAATACAAGGAGTTCTAGAAGCTTTGCGTCGACAAGGAGTACCTGACGTACACGTGCAAACCATAAAAAACATACACAAAGGTTGCACAGTCACACTAGTCCTACATGAGAGAAGCAGAAAAATTCCAATCGGGAGAGGTGTCAGACAAAGACACACGATCTTGTCGATGTTATTCACTGCATGTTTAGAGGAAGTGGTTAAACGTCTAGACCATGAAGAAAAGTGGATTAGAATAGGCGGAGAATATCGCGGCAATATAAGGTTTGCAGACAACATTGTGCTCTTTAGAAATTATGGTGGCGTACTACAAGACATGATTGATGACCCAAACCCGGAAAGCATTAAAATTGGACTAAAGATGGATAGGCAAAAGACCAAAATTATGCTCAATAGTCTAGCTAAAGAACAGGAATTTAAAATTAGCATTGAACCCTTACAATGTGTGAACGAATACGTATACCTGGAACAGTTACTAACAGGGACGGCTACCATGGAAAAGAAATTCTCCGTAGAAAAAAGATGAGCTGGAGCGCATTCAGAAGGCATCACGAAATGATGACTGGAAACTTGCTGCTGCCACTAAAGCGAAAAGTGCTTAATCACTGCATTCTCCCGGTACTAACGTATGGTGGAAACATGGAGCACAACGAAGAAACTAGAGATGAAATTAAGGAGCACGCAGAGTTCAAATGTAAAGAAAGATGATAGGTCTAACGCTAAGAAATAAAAAAAAAAAAAAACGAGCAGAATGGATAAGGGGACAGACAGGAGTAGCTGATATTATTTTATCAATTAAAAAAGAAAGAAGAAGTGACCTGGGCAGGACATGTTATGAGGTGGACAGATAGCAGTTGGGCAGTAAGAGCGACGGAATGGACACCGAAGATAAGGAAAACGCAACAGAGGCAGGCGAAAGGTTAGATGGAGCGAAAGTTCGCGGGCATAAAGTGGAACCAGCTCTCTCAATATAGGATGGATTGGAAATCGTTGAGAGAGGCCTTAGTCCTGCAGTGGACTTACCCGTATGCAGAGGTGATGATGGTGATGATGAATGTTGCTCTGTCGTAAAAAGGAGAAAGCTGTGCATTTATAATTTTCGCTCCTGCAGAAGAGACGTCAATATTTTGAGTAAGTTTTGAATAAATACGGGACGATGGTTCCGTTCCCAAAGTGCAAATTGGTAGTGAGCAATCTCAACCTGAGCTGAGTACAAGGCGAGATGCCATTCTTTATCTTCTTATTTTACTATATATGGGAGGAAAATGCCTTGGCGGCGAAATCACAAAACTTCCCTTTAGTAAGTGCTTTTTCCCATTAGCGGTATTCGCTAATGATATGTCCAGCATCAAGATAAGCTGAAATATTCACTTACGAAGTTTTCTCGCGGACACATTTTCAAAATCTTTTGAATACGATGATATTCCAACCGACTGAAGATGTGCCGAGGTGGTTCCAATATAGAAAGGAGTCTTCAAAAAAGATCGTAAAATTCCTGCCTATCTCTTGACAAGTATATATTGCTGCATAACTTTGGACCACATGCTTTCACTACTCACCTAATGAAGTTCATCGAAGATAATGGTATTGTATACATAAAAATCAACATGGGTTTCGACGAGGGTATTCCACATTTGCACTTCCTGCAAAGGTTACGCATGACATTGGTCGGTGTATTGTTCGAAAGGGTCGAATGGACATTTCTCGAGTTCCGGTAGGTATTTGACAAAATATAGCACAGACAGCCGCTTCCCTCCTGCACGCTCAGCTTTTAAAATGGATGGAAACATATTTGACAAATACGGAGCACTTCATTTTAAACAACGCTCGCTGTACTAATAAGCCAGTACGACGAGGTATGCCGCAACGGTCCTTTTAATAGGACCTTTACTTTTTTCCATGTACATCAGTGATATGGGTGGTGGTTTTTGCTAGAAAGTAAAGTATTACGCAGACTATACCATTGCGTATGCAGATACATGTTTTAATGACCAAATCGAACTTAGCGAACATCTTTAAAAATTAGTTTTTGGCGTGACGAATGGTAAATAAAAGTGAATGCATCCAAAACGATTCTCAAGAACATGGCACGTAAAAAAGACTAGTTAATTGATTGATTTGTTGGGTTTAACGTCCCAAAACCAGCTCTGATTATGAGAGGCGCCGTAGTGGGGCGTTTCGCCTCCATCGAAATGCAGCCGCCGCGGCAGGGATTTGATCCCGCGACCTTCAGATCAGCAGCCGAGTGCCATAGCCACTAGACCACCGTGGCGGAGCAAAAAAAAAAAAGACCAGTTATCTTTTTCATAAAGCATCAAAGGAACAGTGCTAATAAAGGTTAAGGCTATCAAATATTTATAGGTGGAGTAACTTTGCCCAAGACCTGAACTGGTATGTGCATGTTGACAGCATTTGCACTAAGGCCATGCGTAGACTTCTGTCGTTGCGACGAAAACTTCGCGACGCCACCCCGGAGGTTAAACCTATATTGCTTATGAAATGACTGTTCTTCCTGTCGTGACCTATGCAAGACTGATATGAGGACCATAAAAAAAGATGTACTAAAACGTGAGCGCATACAAGATATAGCCTCAAGTTTCATATTTAATTCGTAATCCAGAACCAGCCTACCAGGGAACTTCTAGATAAATCTGGGCAAAAATGTGATGTAGCAGAGTCGCTTTTTTAAGGAGCGAAACACTTTAAGGCGAGCTTGCGGGGTACACCCGACGTAGCCATCTAATTACAGTTGCGTCCGTTATGGGGCGCAGCGTCTCGTGAAAGAGAGCGTACGGCGCGCGTTGACTATGGAAATGCTCTTTCTGCGATGAAAGCTTTCCAGCTCGCAAGGAACGAGAACGCGCCCGCGACAACGCTGGCTCGGGCAGCGTCTGCTAGCAAGTTTCTTGATTGAAAAAAACCGACTGCTCGCGCTGCACAACCGCTCATCGGCCAGCCCGTATATATAGGCACTGTATCTTGACCTGCAATGTAGTGCTGGTGGGAGATTTCTCTTGTGCGTAGTTGAACCATAAGGATTCACTGCGTGTGCGTTAACTAAAAGTAATCCGGAACTAGGCATGATCTACGATGTGGGAGCGCAGGAACCTCATAGAGACCAGGAGCATAAATTACAACGCGTGTGTAAACATACACACGCGTTGTCACTCATTTATATGCATGAGTGGGCAATATGGCGGGTGATTTACGGTAACACCGAATGATCCCCAGTGCTTCGCCCACTCGTCATGGTTCACTTCGTGTAGATGCGTGGATTTTTTCTTCACGTTTTCAACGGGGACTACGAGGTAAATCTAGTTGATCATATCATACTACAGAAAACTACCACCATTAGAACAAAACATTCAGGGCATATTACACCACTTCAGAACATATTCATTCACGCATTCATTTTTTATGTTCGGAGTTTACATAATATTGCTGAATATGGCAATTTACAAACCTTCAAATGTGTCAGAATATATTGTGCTTGCGGTATATTGTGCTTGCGTAGATTGGGGGCACGCCATGTACGCCGTCCACGATGTTCCCGGAAACGTAGCAGAATGGAAAAGCGCATACGCTCTTGCTTTTGACCCCCCTATTCACACCCTCACCCTCAGCTCACTGCTACAAGATAGTGGTCACGCGAAGGACAATACAGAAAGAGATAAACACAAGTCTCTGGGTTGCGCAGAAGGAAAAAACGGACCCGCTCTTGCCCTAGCTCGACCAACTGTACTCGCCTACTTGCCCTCAGCCCACTCCTACATGACAGTGGTAGTGATCGTGACAGTGCTACAGGATAGTCATAGCGAAGTAAAAGAAAGATAGAAAGGAAGGGAAGGAAAGAGAAATATCGATCGGGTTGAGCGGAAGGGAATAGCGGATTCGCTCTTGAACTCGACCCACTAAACCCGCCCACTTTCCCTCAGCCCACTAATACGTGGTAGTGATAGCGAAGTAAAAGAAAGAAATGAAGGGAAGGACAAAGAAATATCGATCGGGTTGAGCGGAAGGGAATAGCGGATTCGCTCTTGAACTCGACCCACTAAACCCGCCCACTTTCCCTCAGCCCACTAATACGTGGTAGTGATAGCGAAGTAAAAGGAAGAAATGAAGGGAAGGAAAGAGAAATATCGATCGGGTTGAGCAGAAGGGAATAGCGGATTCGCTCTTGAACTCGACCCACTGAACCCGCCCACTTGCCTTCAGCCCACTAATATGTGATAGTGATAGCGAAGTAAAAGAAAGAAATGAAGGGAAGGAGAGAGAAATATTGATCGGGTTGAGCGGAAGGGAATAGCGGATTCGCTCTTGAACTCGCCCCACTAAACCCGCCCACTTGCCCTCAGCCCACTAATACGTGATAGTGATAGCGAAGTAAAAGAAAGAAATGAAGGGAAGGAAAGAGAAATATCGATCGGGTTGAGCAGAAGGGAATAGCGGATTCGCTCTTGAACTCGACCCACTAAACCCGCCCACTTGCCCTCAGCCCACTAATACGTGATAGTGATAGCGAAGTAAAATAAAGAAATGAAGGGAAGGACAGAGAAATATCGATCGGGTTGAGCAGAAGGGAATAGCGGATTCGCTCTTGAGCTCGACCCACTAAACCCGCCCACTTTCCCTCAGCCCACTAATACGTGGTAGTGATAGCGAAGTAAAAGAAAGAAATGAGGGAAGGACAGAGAAATATCGATCAGGTTGAGCAGAAGGGAATAGGGGATTCGTCCTTGAACTCGACCCACTAAACCCGCCCACTTGCACTCAGCGCATTAATACGTGATAGTGATAGCGAAGTAAAAGAAAGAAATGAAGGGAAGGAAAGAGAAATATCGATCGGGTTGAGCAGAAGGGAATAGCGGATCGCTCTTGAACTCGACCCACTAAACCCGCCCACTTGCCCTCAGCCCACTAATACGTGATAGTGATAGCGAAGTAAAAGAAAGAAATGAAGGGAAGGAAGAGAAATATCGATCGGGTTGAGCAGAAGGGAATAGCGGATTCGCTCTTGAACTCGACCCACTAAACCCGCCCACTTGCCCTCAGCCCACTAATATGTGATAGTGATAGCGAAGTAAAAGAAAGAAATGAAGGGAAGGAAAGAGAAATATCGATCGGGTTGAGCGGAAGGGAATAGCGGATTCGCTCTTGAACTCGCCCCACTAAACCCGCCCACTTGCCCTCAGCCCACTAACACATGATAGTGATAGCGAAGTAAAAGAAAGATAGAAGGGAAGAAAAGGAAAGAGAAATATCGATCGGGTTGAGCAGAAGGGAATAGCGGGAATAGCGGATTCGCTCTTGAACTCAACCCACTAAACCCGCCCACTTGCCCTCAGCCCACTAATACATGATAGTGATGGCGCGCGCGCAGTGGCCGTCTTCAGTCCTGCCGTGTGCGCAACTGCAGCTGGGCTTTCGGCAAAGTGCCCTAGAAAACTGCCGTCCCTCTCGTGATCACATTTTTTTTCGTGTTCAAAGGTGTTGAACTTCTTCGGGAGTTCATTCGATCGTGCGGCTTGAAAGAGAACGTAGTATCAACGCGGCTCAAGAGAGACGTGAAAATGGCCTGCATGTACTAGGCGGCGTTCGTTCCGATGGAATAATAGGCTTAGAGAGAGAGAAAAAAGTTTTACGCAGTGAAGTTCTAACTTGCTCTACGTCGTTCTTACTTAAGCCACTGCATAATAAGTGCACGACAACACTAATAAAACCCCCTGAATAGCTAGGTGCTCGCAGTTGCGAAAACTTTGTGAAGCAGCTGCCACGATTATTGCTTGTGTAACGGCTATCGCAACCCACGAAAAAAAAAGAAAGAGGCAATATTTCAACCCGTATAGCCTGTAATACTCGCAGTGGTCTGCGGCTTTTAGTTTTCGCGGCGGGACATTGGGTCTAATTAAATGTCTGCGTGCGGTTTGCGTCGGCTCCCGTCTGGCGTCTTTCCTGAGCGACCGGCACAACGGAATCACCAGGACGTGACGTAATGTGTTGACGTGTCAGTGTGGAAGAGCAAACTCTGCGCTGCAGACAGCGGAAACCCTTGCGATTGCAGCGTTGCAGCGGCGGCGGCCCACGTCTCCCAACAGTAATGAAAGTAAAATAGCAAACTGTTCCTCCTGTTATGCTTCTCAAGCGGAGCTTACTCTGCCTAATCGGCCTTGGGCGTAGCGCTAGTGGTTGGTGCTTGAAAAAACGAAAAGAAAGCGAAATAAACTCTCTGTCTGAAGTCGCCATAATGAAAATAGCTCTTGTTGTCAGTGGGTACAAATACTGAATAACGTCACTGACTTTTTCATAAAAAAAATCCGCGCATAGCCACGGAATGAATGATGATGTGTGGGCGAAGCTCCGGAGGTTCATGGTAGATCGTGCCGAGTTCCGGATTAATTTAGTTAACGCGCACGCTGCGAATCCTTATGGTTCAACTACGCACAAGTGAAATCTCCCACCGGCACTTCATTGCAAGTCAAGATCCAGCGCCTATATGTACGTGTATATATATATATATATATATATATATATATATATATATATATATATATATATATATGGGTGGCCGGTGAACGGTTCTCCAGCGCGAGCATTCGGTATTTTGCAATCAAGAAACTCGCTAGAAGACGCTGCCTGCGTCAACGTTGTCCCTCGCGGGTGAGGGCGCGTTCTCCTTCTTTGCGAGCTGGTAGAGCGTTCATCGAAGAAAGAGCGTTTCCATAGTCAACGCACGCCTTTCGCTCTCTCTCTCTCTCTCTCTGTCTCTCTCTCACACAAGACAGCAGATGGAAGAGTGAGAGAGCTCGCGCGCCGGGAGGCACGAGCCGAGGGCGAGCGCGAGCGTGGATACGACGCGACAACGAAACAGCGAGCGCCGCAGCGCCATCTATTGATCAATTCACGTACTAGCTAAGCAGCACCGCAGCGCCATCTCGTGATCATTCTGAGATCATTCAAGAGCGAGCGCATTCAAGAGCGAGCACGAGACCTAGCGGTGTCGTGCGCCATGCGCTCCCATACTACGCGTTTTCATACATCTGAATGAAGCGAGCACCGCAGCACCATCACGCCATCTAGTGAGCAATTCACGAACTAGACGAGGTGGCTACGAGGGACAACAGAGGATGGAACGACCCACGGCGTAAGGAGCTTCGCCCCTAAAATTCATAAAAAAGGACGTGAAAAGCAGAACCATTGAGGAGCCAGTGTCGAACCCCGGGACACGCTGGGAGGCTGCTCTGCTCAGCTCCGCATTAAAACTCTGCGCAGTCCAGCGAGCCGAGTAAGCCTCCCGAGCGCAAGGGCACGCCGCCGATGCCTAGGCCGGTGCTCAAGCCTGCCCCGATTTACCATCGCCGAACTTCTAAATAAAGTTGTTCGTCTGTGTGTCTGCGTCTAACTTACGTTATATTAAAACGCCGCATTTGTAGCCAAGTCACGCTATATATAATTAGTGTTTTAATTACCGAGCGAATATTATTTTTTTGCTAGACTTAATGCATTTTGTTGTTAGTACTGCGCTCTTACATTGCTAGTGTGACGTAATAACGCAATACCACGTCGTGTCCGTTATGCGGGCAGCGTAATACGTCATAGACACCATTTTCACTAGCCGAGAATGCAGAACAAGCTCGAAACGGTACGTAATCGCCATATGCCCCGCCACGGTGGTCTAGTGGCTATGGCACTCGGCTGCTGATCCGAAGGTCGCGAGATCGAATCCCGGCTGCGACGGCTGCATTTCGATGGAGGCGAAATGTTGAGTCCCGTGTGTTGTGCGATGTCAGTGCACGTTAAAGAACCCCAGGTGGTCGAAATTTCCGGAGCCGTTCGCTACGGCGTCTCTCATAATTAGAGCTGGTTTTGGGACGTTAAACCCCATAAAACAACGTATGTTCGATAATTAGGAAGATATTAAATATAACAAAAATAACACTACGACACTGTCCCTGCCGTTCTGTGAAGTCTTGGTAGGAATGTCCGGCTTCCTTTAGTGCCTCTGAGGATGGATAACAGATGGACTGTAAGAGCGATGGAATGTATACCAAGAGAGGGAAAACGCAACCGAGGGAGGAGGAATAAACTTTATTTTTAAGGCAGCAGATTTGTGAGACCTAGGCCTCTATGCCTAGATGACGGCCTCGAGCCCGTGGGCCCTCTTCGGCCTGCTGGATTGCCTTTAGTTGGTCTGCCAGTGTACAGCTGAGCAGCGCGGTCTCCCACTGCTCTCTGATTGAGATGGCAAGCCCAAACCATATGTTTTAGGTCCGCCCTTTCGTGACAAAATCTGCATATATTTGAATAAAGCTCCGGATAGTAACGGCGGTAGGCCACCGGGTTCGGATACGTATGTTTGTAACAAGCGCCATGCCGTCGCCTGCCGTCTGAACAGAGGGAGGCAAAACATTAGAGAGAGCGATGAAATTAAAAATCACAAAGTGGAGCCAACTCGCTCAGGATAGGGCAAATTGGAAATCGTTGGGAGAGGCCTTCGTCCTGCAGTGAACTTACGATTGATGATGATGATTATCGCAGTGATTGGCAGGCACAAGCACTCATTAGTTTCATTTCTCAATCAATGACAGACGAACGAAAATAGAAGTTTACTTTGCTACAATGTTTCGCGTTAACTTAATATACTCGAGTTTTTAAGAAAAAGAAAAAAAAAGAAAAAAAATACCGGATGCTGTGCTGCTGTGTGAAAAAGATGTGCTCGTATTAGGTGATGAAAGTGAAAGCATACAAATTTGGATACTGCCGTGCTGGAGCATTTTATAAGGTGCCTCTCAGCAGTGGTCGCTTCTGCGCAGTGCAGAGATGTCATCGCACCAGTCAGAGATCAGCGGAAACAAGCCGCTATTTTGCGCTGGAAACTTTCTGTACACGTCATCTATGTTGCAATAGTGCGCCTAAATTTTAAGCTGTGCTTGTTGTTTCATTAACTTTATATATATATATATATATATATATATATATATATATATATATATATATATAAATATATAATATACTGTATATGCAAAAATAGCTTGGGTTGCCGCTAGTTTATAACAGAACTGACGATGCGCCTCTTAGAGAACGACGGTTTATTAAGTCAACGTTTCGGTCGGACCCGACCTTTTTCAAGACATGTCTTGAAAAAGTCGGCTCCGACCGAAACGTTGACTTAATAAACCGTCGTTCTCTAAGAGGCGCATCGTCAATTCTGTTATATATATATATATATATATATATATATATATATATATATATATATATATATATATATATATATATATATATAATATATATATATATATATATTATATATATATTTGTACGTATGCCTTTGAATGGGCCTTTGCGCTTGACGTAAAAATTCAAAGCAGGCGTGCTTTCTGTTGCCTAAACATTTTTGCGCCAAGCTATTTCGCTTTTGCTGGCAGTTAGTACTGGGCCAAATTGCCTAACATGGTACAAGAAATCAGAAAAAGGGAACTACGGGTATAGTTCCACTGTACGCCTTTTACCAGCCTCCACGCGACACCGGCTCGATGAAAGTGTCACAGGACTGGTACGCAAGCCCAAAATTTTGTCTAGAAACACGCGGACAGTTATTTTTTACCGTTTGGCTGACATGAATACAAAGGCCTTCGCGCTGCACTGCAGAAAGTTGGCGCCGCAACACTCACTAAGCACATCGCTCTTCTGCTCGCCTACCACCCGACTCTCTTACCTTACTCGCTCCTTGTATGCTTGCTATTCCGTCTTCTCAATACCTTACCGCTGAACTGCAAAAGGATTGAAAGCTGGGCGAGTTGGTTTGAATTTATAATGGGGAAAAGAGACACGGGTAGGGATGGTAAAATCGATGAACGATTATTCGATATTAATCGTTTAAATGCACACCGTCAATCGATTAATCGTCATCGATTCCCCCTTTCAATTAATCGAATTATTCAATTAAAACTCTTCGATTAATCGATTACGACCTCCCCCCCTTCCCTTATGCAGTTATTCTTAACTAATGGCAATTATTCACTTCTGCAAAACAGTGTGCTATGACGCGGAAAATGTCGACTCAGCTCTCTTGACATAAACACTCGTAATAGTCAAACCCAAGCACTAGGACCTCGCCTCCATTAGTTGGGCAAATATGCAGTGCAGGGAAACGCACTCGAGGATTATGAAACAGGTCTAATAGTCGCATAATTGAAAGAAGCCTGTTTAGCTCCGTTTAAGTCTTATAGTCTCATTTCATAATCCGCAACTTTGCGCATTGGCATACCGAACGTCTAGCATCCAGTCCATTCCTATTGAAAAAAAATGACCTTGTAGCATTTGGTAATTCTGTATGGTCGCCTATTTCGGGTGAAATACAGCTTTCATCTATTGCTTGTACTCCCATGTCAGCCAGCCTTAAGGCCGCCGTCTACTGCTGTGGCACGAATGGAGGACAGTCGCGAAATACTGTCTTCTAATCTCTGATACATTAGACAGCGTTCACATTTTCGAGCTGTACGCTCGATTGAAAAGGTGCGCGTAGCGCCGAGTTAAGTCGCCGACCAGGTGACACCTGTGCAGCATACTGGAACAGCTGCCGTTTATTCTAGCCGGGAGGAAAAACTCGTGTCACACTATATTTCCCGCAGATGCCTGCACTGATGGCCTGTTTGAGACCAGTATGTTGCTGTGCAATCTAGCACGAGTGACCTCAAGGAAGACATCACGTCAATTCGTGGTTATAGTATTATCGAGGGCTTCCACAATATCTGACGGACAAACCGAGAAATGTTGCCGTCCCTCAAGAGCGAGCGTCTTTAACTTTCCTTTCCTCCTCGTCTGTATTTTTTTATTTATTATTATTATTATTATTTTACCTTTCCTGGGATTCCTTCACCCTCGGCCACACTGAATCTTTCCCTTGCGACTTTCCGACCAGTGTGGTCGCCGAAAGCGCCTCCGATTTCGGATCGGTCTAATATAGGCAGACTTCGAGGAAATACGACCTGCTGCCGAATCGGTGGTGGATCATGGCCACCCACGGAATCTTGGACCCTTGACAACATCCAAAGGCGACCGGCTCCCTGTGTTCAGTGGGCGAAAGTGCGAATGTTCACGCAGCCGCTAATGCGCACATGTGATCTCTACCGCGTCGGATAAATACTTGTGTCGATATCAAACACAAGCAACGCCTCTCAAACAACAAGGCATCATTTTTCAATCACCTATAAAAAATGTTGATTAATCGATTAAAACATCACAGCGAAAGCAATTAATCTACGAAAGGCTAAATCGACGAACGATTAACGATTAATCGATTAAAAACTTTAATCGACCATCCCTAGACACGGGTGTAGGGAAGAATACACACAGGCGCTGACTCGCAACTGCCTGCGTCCGTCCCTATTTTGTGTGCGCTGAAGTAAGCATCCATTACCGCTGAACACCGCCGAGGCCTTAGCAAGTACAAGCAGTACTTTTCTGCAATGAATGATAAATAAAGACTCACTTCGTTCTAGACTTTTATGCCAACGTCAACGAAAACAATCATATTGCCCCAAAGCAGCACTGCAGAGGTTGCAGGGGACACATGTAGTGCAGCAGGGAACAATATTGCCTGCGCTAAACAATTTTCGTCAACAATATTGCCTTACTGAAGTACTTTAATCTGCTCCCGAAAGCGCGAATCAGCGTTTATACAGATATACTGGTATCTGTAAACGTTGGCGCGAATGCCTACAATGAATGAATGAATGAATGAATTGTGCGCATGTAACAAACACTATATACGTACGCTGTTGCGAGCGATGGCATTTATTTCCTTTGAAAACGCACCTTCCTGACGTGGGTTCTGCACTCTTAATCATGTCCTGCGTACGCAAAGTGTCAAATATAGCCAGGAAACGGGACATATTTTCGTACCGTTTCCGGACACTTTACTTGGGTCCTGACTGAGAGCGTAGCGAGGGATTTTTCCCAGCATCCACTTTTCCGTGGATTAGCTTTTCGTGTACCATGTTCGTTGCGATTCCTGAATGTGTATATAGGGCTGTTGGAGTTTAATATTCGGACAGAAATTGCTCAATGGGAAAAAAATAAAATAAAAATAAAATAAAAAATAAACAGGAAGTACGTTACCATATAGGTTCGTATGCGACTTCAGGTGATCCCATCGGCGTTGCTGCTGTGCTTTCAGGGTAAAAGCCTGTGAGGTGCTGCCCGTATATACGTGCGGTATACTCACCGTGCGGTTCGGAGGGCCGCTTCGTACAAGCCAGTCGGCATCGGCTCGATTGGCCGCTCGAAATAACGACAGAGACTCGTATAGCGGAAAAGAAAAAAGAGATATATATTTTATTCTCTGAGGGTGAGAATATCAACAGGCTGAAATATCGCCATAGGCTTCACTATTGTACATCATCACAAAGAGCAACACGTGAGCGCCTTGAGGACAAAGCGAGTCTGTGCAGTGACGCGAACGCTTCGTTCGGTATTCGGGACGCAGCACTGGCATATGTGAGTCGGCACTGATGTAAGCGACATGCAGGTAGACTTGTTATAGAGCGTGTGGGCCACGCTCTATGGCCAGTACCACAGGGAAGTGTTGAGAGACGGTCACAAAAAACATCGTCACCTGAAGTGTAACCGCGATGTGTTACAGCAGAGTAGAATAGCATTACTCGAATATAACCCGCTCACTGCTGTTTTTATATTTGTGTGTGTGTGTGTGTGTGTGTGTGTGTGTGTGTGTGTGTTGTGTGTGTGTGTGTGTGTACTGTTTCTCACTTTTTTTTTTTTTTAATTTGCGGATGCGTTTTTGTCGAGCAGGCAGGTTCACTTAAGTGAGGGCCATATTACAAACGTCGTATAAGTAAACACTTGCTGGCATTGCATTACGGGTACACATTGTAAAGAGGAGCCATAACTTGTGCGTAGTGTGTGCGGTGAAAAGTGCCGTGAATGCAAACAGCGTACAACGATGGAATATAGCGCGACGCATGAAAGGTGCAGAACACGCATGCACGATGACACAGGGAGATGCTCCTTACCGGAACAAACACTCGAAATTAAAGGTGCCGAGTACGACTATTCCCTCAGCCATTCTGTCATCTTCTTTGCAAGATTGCACGAATGCTATACTACTAACAAAAACAAAAGGAGAAAAAAAAAGCAGGGACTGTAGCAGTTTTGAGGCACGCGCGGGAGGCTACCGCCATCTCGGGCTGCCGATATGCGAAACCTTTCTGACAGGCCTAGTGCCCTAGTCGACGAATGGCGCAACAGGCGACGGGCGGCCCCTTTGAAACAGCATAAAAAAATACTATATGCGCAGCAGTGTGTGAGGCGTAGAGAGTGGGTCGACTACAGCATGACAGCAGGCGAGCACGAGGAAATGACTGCATTACGGGCCCCACAATTTAAACGTAAATAGCCTAAAAATATCAAATGACGTGTGTCTCCAGTTCACGGTCCCCTGCTGACTTTCAAGCATTGGTTGAAACGATGGAAGCAATGCGACTGCATGTGTCGGCAACGTGGAGCGTTTGGCCTCCGAATCGAAAAGCACCGACGCAGATAATTACAAGAGTGTTTCCGGCGTGCGTCGGTGCGTACGTACGTACGTGTCAAGCACTACGTATGCTCCTATATATATATATATATATATATATATATATATATATATATATATATATATATATATATATATATATATATATATATATATATATATATATATATATATATACTATGCCAAGGTTGCGCCCGAGTAACGAAAGTTAAATTGGCGAGTTGTGCGGCGCTTGCCCTAACGCGCTCGTGGCTTCCCGAACCAGGCGTCCAAAGAGAGTTTGTACGGCGGTCGACCAAAGTTTCGCCATCACGCCCAGTGTGGAAGAGTCGTTTAAAAGAGTCAAAACCGCAGAGCTCTCGCGACGATCATTGCACCTCGTCGGCGTGTCCTTGTTGAACCAACATAAGATCGCGTATATTAGAGGCAACGGTTCCCGCTGTGTCGATATATGCCATCGCTGTCACGTTGTGTTTGATGGACACGAATGACGTGCGAGACGCTGTAGGCAGAGCGTTTTGCCCTGTACGACTTCCCTTCACGAGGCTTCCAGAAAAAAACGATTTGTCGCTCGTGCCAGTGTCCACCGCTGTCCTTGCCCCGTGCGTCTGACTATATACGTCGGGTTACGACGGGTCCACCCGGCTGGATGGTCGACAGTATATACCTTCGCAGTACGTCGCGGCGCTTCAGCGCGTGGATCGATCACGAGTCGTCAGTTAGGCGTGAACAATTCAGCATCTTCGTCGTCTCCCTACACGCGCATAAAAGCCAACCCAAGAGTAGAATTCCTCAAAACGCAAAGGCGCGGTGATACGCCTCCTCGTCCTCTAAGGGATACATCGTGGAGGAGTCGCGTCTCTCGGTGCTACTGGTGTCCCTGCACAGGCACTGCACCGCGAGTTGCTGCAGTCCGGGATCACGTAGCTCTGACCGCAATCGGTGCGGCATCGCTTGTATTTCGTGGGAAATGTCGTATCGGCTCACGCCGAAAAACTATTTTTGCCCGTACATCTGGCGGCATTGAAGAATTTCAACACCGAATCAACAAGTGGTCGAAAATATATAGGCTTACTGCGGAAGGGGGAAAGAGGAGGGTACACTTGACCAAAAGGAAGACTTCTGTCAGGTCGTGCACAGAGAGCATTGAGTTCTTCAAATGTGTACAAAACGAAAGCCACGGGGTTTTATTGCCGAGAGAAATAAACTTGAGCAGAACTTGAATTGTGGTTTATGCCATCAGTAACGACCTGCTTTACGCATGACGCGCTTTTTACTTTCCCTTTTGCTTTAGCTTACTCGTTTGTTGTCATGCTAGTTAGCCTCGATGCGGTACAGACACGTCTAGTATGCGTTTCCCTTGTCTTTGGCTTCTTCGGCTCCTTGCCCGCAATGAGCACGTGCTATTAGCTCGTTGGACGTCGCGGGTCGTTCTTGCATAACGACAACACGAGGTGAATACGGCAAGCAATAAGCTTTATATAAAGTAAGTATTGAAACGGAAGCAAGCCATAGCTACCAGAAGTGCAGGAGCCAACAGGCGGAAGCACCGTCCTCCAGCGTAACCGACTGCTTTTCTACGAAACCACATTCACATTTCAACACTTTCGGACTTTCAGATACAACAGGCTGTGGCGTAAAAGTAATGGGCGCTATTCCAGCGCATAGATTTATGGGTATATGAGATTTGGAGGTTTGCGCACGTGGGCAGCCTCATTAGAAGTCCACTGAAGGCCGCATCAATGTGCCATGCATACACTGAATGCAAGCAGGTGTTGCTTCGGGAGTATACATAATCGAAAGTTATACCGGACGCTGTTGGCATTTGGTTTACGAAGCGACCCAAGCAGGTTTTGCACATGCGCAGTATCACATGGGCTTCGCCTACGCCTTAGCGTTGGTGTCTTTGCGCGGGTGCTCGTCGAAGTTTTGCATATTTACACAAAACCAGAAATAGCTTAACTGGCCACAAGGAACAGCTGTCGTTGGACAGCTGTTGCGACCACAGTTGTTGCTAGCTGCGCCGTAACTGAACATGCAGAATGTGAAGTTTTTTTTTCCTGATCTTTTCCACTCCGGAAGCGAGGAGGTAATAATCTGAGCACGAGCGCGTACTTCGTTCAGATACATCCTTGATTGATTGATTGATTTGTGGGGTTTAACGTCCCAAAACCAGCTCTGATCATGAGAGACGCCGTAGTGGAGGGCTCCGGAAATTTCGACCACCTGATATTGTAAACATTGCGAACTGTGAGGCGTATCATGTATTTGCGCGTGTGGGGAACACAGGGGTGATTTTTCTGAGCGAAGTGGAGCTTTCCATAGTTTTATTCAGCTTTTTATTTGCGTGCGTACGAAACTCCAACGGAGCGCCCGACGAGCGACGGCCGTTGCAGCATGACGTCACACGGAACCGTGCAGGGGAGTCGACTCTCGAAGCTGGCTGCCCTGTACTTGGTTGCACAGTTCGCTGGGCGCTGTTGATTGCTCGCGCCTATGCCTCGTTGATTAAACAAATGGGAATAAAAGTCCCTTTATTATCATTATTTCAACAAATGCGAATTACGCGTGCGCTTATTGCGCTTCGAGATCGATGCGTTTTGCCTCCGGTGCGCTGTTGTGACAGCGCTTTGCTTTTGACGTTTCATGAGTTTTTCCTCACTGCATGCTTTTATTGCTGTTTGGGGCCGTATGTATTAACGAAATAGAGCTGTGATAGCTATCTGGCGCCGTCAAGTAGAGACATCACTGGTTCCGACGATGAAGAGTATGAATCTCCGCTTGCATTAAACATGCCAGCAAACCTGCCAGTCAATCGAAGTGACAAGGAGGGGGAGCGTAAGCATTTCAAAAAGCAAATGAGTGCGAATAACAGCAACACGCTCGTCTCAGATGAGCATGTTCTACGTGCATAGGAACGAGCATGCCACTGCCGCGGTATCTTTTCCCATGCTTTATCATTTTCACATTTCACAGTGAGAGGCATTTGTCGGCGTCGGCTTTTACATTTTTTTTTTTTGCCTAGATGGTAAATTACTTGAGGTCGCAATCACCAGTCCGACCTAAACAACGCGCCTTGAAGGCGTTTGTCGAACTAGCTGGTCCTACCCAGAGAAATCTTCGCACCTGCGCTCACCTCCAGATCAATCCCGCAAAAAAAAAAGGGGGGGGGAGGAGGGGGGGGGGGCTAGGTGCCTGGGCGGCTCCTGAAATTTTGGTTGGGGGGGGGTGGTTGTGTTAATAACGTGGTGTAATGCTAATGACATAACGTTTCAGCCTATTAATAACGTTGCATTTAAAAAGTCACTCAGGGCACATACCGCGATTGTTACCAAAATAAATAATGAAAACATGTTTTTTTCTCAAATAGTCAAGGTCTTCAGCAAGTGGGACCTACCCGAAAAAAATTTCTGGCTACGGGCCTGCGTCAGATACATCGTCTTTTCTCTCCACCACATGCTTCAGCCAGAGAAACAAAATCAAGAGATCTGACGCTTTTAATTACGGCGTGACCGAGGAAGGCAGCACACCTATGTGTGTAGTTCACATTATTGGTGCGGCCCTTCCGCTATCAGCTACGTCAAAACGTTATGAGAGTACGCGATCAACTCCCGGCACCCGCATGTAATGTGCACCGAGCATTGAGGGTTCGGAAGCCAGTTGACGTGACGAACGGCGGCAGCCCACTCGGCCTGTGGGCTCACGTCGCACGGAAACTTGCGAAGAGTCTCCACCCATCCATATTAACAGCGTTACGGAACAAATCAAATTATAGAGCTAGAATAGAAGGAAAGAAGCGGTTCGAATTGTGCGACTCTACGTACGGCGCATGCATGGCAGGAAAGACACGACCGCCCGGCACAGGGGGCACGGTACCATGTGACGTCACGCTCACTGTGGCCAGCGCCTCGCCTCGCAGCGCGGGATTTTCAAAAAGTGCTGGATTTGATATTTATTTTCTAATTAACTACACGATTTCCTTGGTAGTGCAAGCTGGCTACAAGTAAAACAAAGCACACACTTTCTTTTAAGACCACTTGTTTTGGTTTGTAAAATGACCGGACATCGCACAGCACACGGGCCTCAACATTTCGCCTCCATCGAAATGCAGCCGCCGCGGCCGGGATTCGATCCCGCGACCATCGGATCAGCAGCCGAGTGCCATAACCACTAGACCACCGTGGCGGGGCAGATACATCCTTCGTGTGCAAACGAAACGATTCAACGTAATAGATTTAAGGAAAAACAAATAAATAAAAAAATAGAGGCTGCAACAATCACACCGCTAAGCTTAAAGAAAATGTGCGGTTGCTGGTCTATCGCTTACACCCGGATGTGAGCCATAGACTTGACTGTGTCGAGCCGCGCTATATACCATATATATATACCATTTTCATTCGTGCATTCAGCTCCTCGCGTCACTTAATTCAGCCTTGTCACTCGATATTACTGCTAATACACTACTCCCCTTATTTCATATATAGCCGCTTTTACGGCACCTGCTCCCCTGCCAATGTTCTTTATTGCTTTTTAAATCATCTTCAACGACAAGGAGAGAACATGTAGTCAGTCACTGTTAGTTGACGACGCCGCACTAGACGGGGTGCACCGACATCATCAAAGTAGCCATGCTTGAACACCGGCAGGCGGTGAGAACTTGTGCGTTATCCATAAATATCTCTCGACGCTTCCGCCGTTACCCTGGCACATACGGAAATGTTACTGCTGCGTACTTGCGTCATTAAAGTACGTTACCGATAGCAGTGATTATGCTCGGTTGACGTCATCGTCACGTTGGAGCACCAGTATACACACATTGAAGAGTTTTGTCCGAGACGTCAAAGATGGCAAACTAATTTTTTTTTCTCTGCATATATGACACAACCAAGTCGCGATGTTCTTGCGTTCATAAATGAAGGTTTCTTTCCAGGGTTAAATTAAATAAAAAACATTTTAGCTAACAGATGAGCAAAAGAACGAATACTTTCTGCTGTTTTATCAGGTCTGTAATTCTCTGAGTTGTTACCGATACAGGACTGAATAACGTGGTCTCGATGTTGCCCGCGTGCTCCATCTGCGTCCATGTGACATCGAAGTTGCCGCGCCGGTTCTCCGCTGCGCGGCGATGCACCGGCACCATCAGTGGAGTGCCACCAGCGGTTGCATGATGCGCCAGTACAGGCTATCTCTAGCGTGCCGTTACAGATGCTCTAGGTGCAGATATTACCTTGCTCACCCAGAAATTTATTTCGTAAGTAAATAACCCTGATTCGTAAACAATGTGCAAACGGCCTGTTCTGCTAACATTTCATGCAGCATTTCTGCACCCCATGCCTCCGTCCTCACACTCGAAAAAAAAAAAAAAACCGCTTCTTCCGAGTTTGGTGCCCTCTCTGCTTCTTCACAAAAGTTGCAGCGGCATTTCGCCTATCTCCGACAGTTGAGAGAATGCTCACAAATGAAACAATCAGCTCGTTGTAATCATTATCCGCTCTCTCTCCCCAAATGGTGCGTGCATTTATTCTCGCAGGTTTGCAGCACTGCGCTTGCAGCTCAATGCGTGGTGTTATACCTGTCCTAATCGCCGAAAGCCTTTCGTGCTCGCGTTTCGTCTACTTATACGGCTTTCCACGCGTGCGCGCCGTGTCCATGCGCAGAGGTTCTCGCGCACGTGCACTTGTACACGCTCTCTACGAAACGAATGACTAACATCGGCTCGCTCGCAAAACTACGTGAAAACGATAAAAAAATAAGCCTCGGTTTGTACTGCGTGTGGTTTTGTACTTCGGTTGTAACCGGTGCTGGGATGGGGAGGGGGCTACGCGCACAGGTCATAACTGGGATCAAGATGAGCTGTGCCTGCTCTAAATACGGGTGCGTGAGTACAAGAATCCGGTCTGCAGCACCCGATCGGCATGCGGGAACTGCTACGTCACTGTTGCTACGTCGCCCTAGAACGTAGAATAAGCAAGCCTGGGCCACGAGAAGGCTTCACACACACACATACACACACACACACACACACACACACATATATATATATATATATATATATATATATATATATATATATATATATATATATATATATATATATATATATATATATGCGTGCGCTTAGTAAGGTAGTACAGCAACAATGACGAAACAGTTCAGATGCATTGTCACAGCAGCAGGGCAACGATCCAGGGAAGTTTCGCCAGACAACCAGCAGGACGTCATAACCGATAGGTGATAAGAAATAAATAACAACAACAACAAAAGAAAGGCCCGAAGTACCACGACATATGTGCGTATTTTCCTCCCTCGAAAGTGCTTGCTAGGGGCTCCTTAATTCTGGATTAATTTTTAAGGAAGCGATATCTGATATGGGGCCTATTGCAGTGGTATGTCTAAAGGTGCTGTAAGGGATTAGAAGGGAAACTTGTCAGCGAGAAATATGACAAAGAAGCGACACACATTTACTTAACGTCTTCGCGTTGCATTTACACAGCGTACGGTACGTAAATTTGGTGGTTTGCGTATTCAAGCGCACCAAGCGCGAAACAAAGCGTCCGGCAATATATATAACTCGCCCGGTTGGGGACAAATGTGGACGAAGACATCTTGTTGTCGTAGGACCTCCATTGTTATCTCAGAAGGCAGTATTTCTTCCCCACTTCAGTAACACTTGTTGCCCACATTTTCAAGGGTCCTTTTCATTCCATTTATTTTTTGTTCACCTTTAATCGTGGCGCCGAGTGACAGATATATGCGATACCGAGGGCGCGGGTTCTTGCGAGACGGTGACGAATGGCCCAACAGTAAGAATCATTAGGAAATACTCCCATCGTGGTTCCCCCACGCTGGAGAGGCAAGAATGCATTGGCGAGAGCCCTTCAAAGAAACCACATACACATGCACCGCACAAACAACTCGTGCTGCTCTTCCTGTCGACCATTTATGCTTCGTATCCGCGTCCCCGCCTTCGCCTTGCTCCGGCGCTTCCCTTTCGGACCGCCATACAGCCCCTCACGCTGTCGACCCACAACTTGCCGGGGAAGTTTTTTTGCCCGTCAGGTGTGAGCGATGCTCACGAAGGAGCTATTCAACCTTTTGAAAAGGGGAAAATAGAAAAGAATACCGCCGTAACTCTCTCGTGGATGACATCTAGACAACCGTGTATACAGCAAAGGCGAAAGGAAAGAGTAGAACAGAAAGACGAACCGCCTAGGTGAATACCGACAAGTAAGCCGGCACCCAGCCAACTCCCTTCGTAGGTGTATCGTGTGAGCGGCCCGCCCGCATGGAAGAAACGAGGGGGTTGGGGAGCGGACTTGAGTGCTTTGGACAAAACAAGGCGGAAAATAACTCTGTAGTAATTACTTTGCAGACTGCTCGCTTATGTGGCAAAGTGTGTTGGCCGAGCTCAGGAAAAGCTTTTACGCTATATATACTGTTAGCCAATACTGGCGCTGGGCGTATTGGTGAACGTGGCCGGCCAGTGAAGAAGGCAAGAAACAAACAGCTTCTCGAATTCGGCCTGGTGATTTTGGTTGCTATTACAGAGAGCCAGTTAGTATGCCTTTCAAATCTCCAAAGGCGCATATAAGCGCTACTACGCGTCCCGCCACTTCCCCCTTGAAGAAGGAGCGGGCCGGGTTCCTAAACGTCGCGATTTGAAAATAAGTTTTGGTTCGAGTTTTCACTACCTTTATTTACATGGCGGTGAGCGTGTGTGATCGCAGTGCAGCGGCTCGTAACCGAACCGGAAAGCACCTCGTCTATATTACCAGCAGGGCATTTAAAACAGTGGAAGGACGGGCACACCGTGCATTCCCGGCACCTAATATACTAATTGTTCTAATAACAGGGACCTAATAATACAGGGACGCTGAGCATAGGTCAGCGTCCGTGGAGGGGACGGGGGGGGGGGGGGGGGGAGTGTAATGAAAGAGTGGAAAAGAGAGGAATGCCATAGTGGAGGGCTCCGGAATTTTAGGCCATTTGAGGTTCTTGAACGAGCACTGACATCGCACAGTACACGGGCCCGTAGCATTTCGACGGAGACGAAATGCGACCTCCGCGGCCAGGATCTGTTGGCCTCACCAACATTCTTGACTCGCCACTTGTGACCAACTCGGCTGACGTGGTTGTTGAGGAAGAGCGAGGAATACGTTTTGTTTTTTTGCTTTCTGTTTGGTTTTCCCTGGTCTCTAGCGCATGAGAAAGTCGCGGACCGCCCGGGCTCGCCACTCGGCTGCGCACATCCTCAAGCACCGCGGTCACCCGAAGGCGGAAATCATAGGGAGGCCCCATACCATGGCCCCATCGGAGGCTCTCACTCGATGCTCTGCACCACTGCCTGGTTGCGTCGACCGGCAATGATGTACGTAGACAATTAAAAAAAATAAAATAAAATGGGGATGGGTGGCATTTTCTGCAGTGATTACGGTCTTGGTTCCGTGACTTCGGTCTCCTTGCTGTAACACGTCTAAAAAAAAATAGCTCCCTTTTCATTCGTCCTTTCTCGCAGCGTGCCGGGTTCGCATTCTATCGCATGTTTTCCTTGATGTACATGTTTAGAATGAGATAAGAAACTCGGAAACCTCGATACTCGCTGTACGTGTCTCTGTCTTCTTCGTCGTCCCTGTATTCGTCTATGCTGTAAGCCATGGTTATGAAGACTTGACAAACCCAGTCGTCTACACTGATTTACTGCAGAGCCGTGTCGGAAACTGTAGCGAACATAAATATATTCTTCTAATTAGTCTATTCGCTACACCTTCACATAGTCCGAACGAGCGAGAGCAAATATTTAGGTGCACGAGCGCGTGTCCAAAGCGAAGTCATTGTGGTTAACTTTAAAAGAGCTTGTCCAAGCCGTCTGGCGACTGCACTCGCTTCGAAGATTTGTAGTTCACACCTGTTCTCGCTCCGTTCGACGTGAGCCGTATGAAAGAAAACATGCGCTATGGCATGGCGTCCGCTGCTATATGAAATACTGCGCCGACAGCTGTGCGTACACTTATGCGCATACGGCTGCAAGAGGGGAATGAGAACACTGTTGCAACTAACAAAAGCAAGCCGGTCAATACGAGCATAAATTTCCGTAGAAAGAAACGTCGGTGCGATCTTTCGCGTTAACCTCAATGCGTATAGCTGAAATTCTGACTATACCAAGGTATTGGTATACTCAGAACGAGGCGCGGTTTAGCTGTATATAGCTCCGCAGAAGGTATTAGAGACGTGCGCCCATCTGTTTTACACTCACAAACCAATAGATGCTCCCTCAGCTCACTTTTCCGTCTTGTTGACAGACCTTGCGCCTGTGTGAACAGGGCAACTTCAGCCTCTGTATAGCAGGTTTCAATTCGGCCCTGACTCGCAGAACAGGCCTGGTAGTGGGAAATTTACGCGAGAGGGGCGATATACCGCGTAAGCGACAAAACGTTGCTCAGGCAGGCACAATATCTCGTCCCGCGTTTCGCTTGACTTGGTTAGTATGGCACGCATACAGTTGAGTGCGAGCATGGAGCCAAGAGATATAAAGAGGGGAATTTTTTTATTTCTTTTGTAGCCTAAAGTTGGAGACGGAAATGAAGCTAATTGTGCATGCTCGACCCATGCAGTGCACTGGAAAGTCCCACGCGTTGTACGGCTGTGCGATTATTTTCTTTTTTTCCTTTTGCATGTTGGTGCTGGGCGCAGTTTCTCAACATTTGCCCCAAAGTCAATTAAGCGGTCGTATGCAAAGTGCGTACGACCGTTTCGCGCACCGCGTTGAAGCCCGCACTAATCGGGAAAATGATAGCGGCTCTTTCTACACGTTGCAGCCCGCGCACGTAGAAATTACGCTCCTGTCGCAATGGGGGTTGCCCGGTAGCCGCATGCGTTCCTCGAGAAAGAAAGAAAGAAAGAAAGAAAGAAAGAAAGAAAGAAAGAAAGAAAGAAAGAAAGAAAGAAAGAAAGAAAGAAAGAAAGAAAATGGCGTGCACAACTGGCCCTGGTCGCCCGCTGTGCTATTTATATAGTCATGCACTATATGCACTTATATGTGTGCTGCACTATGGCGCTACACAGACTATAATGCATGCGTATACGTTTCTACACGTGTATACAGTCTACGAGTCGGCCATTTATTTCCTATGTTTTTATTCTTTCTTCCACCGCGTCGGCACTTGGCTTGGCTTTCATCACGCGGGATACAAAAATATTTTCTCTCGGAGTGCGGAAGTTTTGCTGGAAGCCTGTGTTTATATCAATTCTGCGTCGACCTTACTTATACGTTATAGCTCTGACGAAGCCACGAAAGTTTGGGGCGTCAATGGCACACTTCTCATTCTTTTTGACGGGCGAATTTTCCCTCGCCAACACAACAAAGAGTGTGCTTATGACGTCTCTTCCGGGTGTATACCTGCTTACGCGACGTTTTAGCCCCATTCTCGAAAGGTAACATTACTCCCTCTCTATAGAGCAAGAATATACGCTAAACACCGGCTCGCGCACAACCATACATTGAAAGCACTCCATCAGGTGAGTGCGTCAGCGGCACTGTTGTTATGAAAGGGAGCTGACACAGTGCTCTAATGCAAGGGCTGCAAGCGCCCCTTCTGCCCTTATGGGAATGACACAGGTAATCTGCAAAGCGTTCTCGTCGTCTCGACAAGACATACTTCCATTCCGTCACACACAGCAACATAAGTAAGGGGAGGGAGGGGAACAGACAAGCAAGGTTATGCACTCACATAAAAACACGGAAGGCTCACACAGAATGCACAACAATTCGCTTTTTTTTTTTTCATTTGTGCTGAAAATCTCAACAGTAAGTTGAACGTCAACAACATTCTTTTTTTTTATGTGTCAAGTTAGAAAGGTCATCGAGTAAAATCAACAGTTCTTCTCCCGGCGGTAGAGGCAAGGTCCATATGAACACAACAACGGGGAGTTGGATGATACACACGTATACAGTACGTATAAGCACAATCACCAAACTCTCTGTCATAGACTTTCCGTGAAACATATAGAGGTAACAAACACCCTCAGACCGAAGACATGTTTGCTCTGCATGACAAACACCCCCCCTCCCCCCCCCCCCCCCCCCGAAAAAAATAAAAAATAAAGAATAACGATTTAGTAGCGCATGCGTACGTGTTTATCGTGCTATACAAACTGATCGAGTTCGTGTCCATTTTTATATGGGCTTGTAATAACGCGTGTCAGTATTTTCGCTGGTGTTACTTGTGGTCAACATTGCTCGCGCTACGGTTTTTTTTTTTTTTTTGTCTTTACCATCACGGTCGTTACAGCTCGGTGGGAATGTGCAAGTGCTTGCATTCTGCCGTTAATTCGTCTTTCTCGACAAGCTTCATACTCCACTCTTCTAGCGAGCACACGGGTCACGATCGTATTGCACAAAGTAATGTATCTACCGGAGGAACACGTTATGCTCTGTCGTGGATCGAGGGTGCCGCACGAACCTAGCGCTACGGGCTCCAAAAATTTCCATAATCACAGCAGTGCTGTCAGTGAGGCAGTGCTGTGTTTTTTTTTTTTAAGAGAACATCTTGCTTTTTACAGCGCCTGTTTCGTATCATTGCTTCTCTTAGTTATGACTCCGTTATAGCTAGCGGGGCCTTTTAATGGACAAACTTTGCGCAGCTATAATGACGAAGAAGCTGCACTTGCTTTCTGGCATGATTAAGGCGTAATATACTGCAGGGTAAGGCGCAGCAAAGGTTAACTTTTATACCGCGAACCGTATCTTACCATCGACCCAGAATTAGGTAGCGCGACCCGAGCTCGTCTTTTTAAAGCATCGCGCATGAATCTGCAACCGGGGCCGACGCATAAACTGCACCTCGAGGAAGTCTGAGACAATGCAGCGGGCGACATTTGCCCTGCAGAGGCTCGAGCACGTGGCCCTCTGAGATGGCCAAGAGGCAAGCCCGAGACAGCGCACGCAGCCCTCGCACAGTTCCGCAGCTTTGATCGGCTTGCACAAGGCAAAGTTGCTTCGCAGTGCGGACGGGCACACAGGAGGAACAGATGCGCAGAGATGGAGTGCTGCGGCAAAATCGAGCGACGAGAGCGATCGCAGCTCTACGTGCCACACACACACACACACACACACACACACACACACACACACACACACACACACACACACACACACACACACACGCACCCACTCACACACACACACACACACACACACACACACACACACACACACACACACACACACACACACACACACACACACACACACACACAGGAAGCCACGGCACGTGCGTCGGTGTACGAATGATATCGTCGCAAGTAAAGCGCGTCAGCACAGCGCGGCGCAGCAGGATGCAGGGTGCGAGTCCTCATGCACATACATGGTCCACGAAGGCTGACTCAGCCGGGCGGTGCGAGTGTGTCCAGGGGTAGCAGTGAAATGACAGCCTCGGCTCTGTACCTGTCTCCGACGCGGCAACAATCCGCGGCTGTCGCGCGGCCAGTTCCGGCGGCTTCTCCCAAGCGTTTCTACCAGGGGTGAGCAGCGCAGCTTGCTGTGCACGGGTCGGGGGAATGGGGAGCAAGCAGAGCGGAGCAGTCACACATGCTGGCCAGGACACGGAACGCGCGACACAGCCCAGCCCGACACGAGATGAGATTCGCGGACGGCCGAGCGCCTGCGTTTGGTACACCGCTGGCTTACCATGGTGGCTTACCATGCTGGCTTACCACACTTCCCTATCTGATTGCTCAGGGCCTGTTTGCTTTAGTTCGCGAGGTGAAACATATAACATGCTTGCGTACAACAAGAAGCAAACGTCAATTATATCTTCGAGACAACTGTAGACGCCTAAGCACCATCAACGAAAAGAGGAAGCAAAAAAAAAGAAGAGAGAGAGAGGGGGGGGAGAGAGAGGGGGACAGAGAGAGGGAGAGAGAGAACAGAAACACGGGCGTTCTTTCATTGTGCCTCTTCGGTCTGCTGATGGTGCTTAACGTTTTCTCTTAGTTATGTACCAACTAGCCCAGCAACAAGTTCTGCAAAGTTGCAATTATAGTATACTGGGCCAGCAGAGTATATGCTTCCGAAAGTGAAGTTACCAGCAAAGGCTCTAAGTTCCAGTGCAGGCTTTTCTATAGTGTAGGTCCTCGAGAAGAAGGCGAACGAACTCGTCATAAAATGTACTCCTCTTTATTAAATAGAACCGAGAATAGAGCACGAGGTTGCGAAATGCTGGCTTTTTCTGAGCCTTTGTTCCATTTTATCTGCGCCGCACAATGTTGTTCAGGTATTACAAGCTGGTGTTGCCAGTGTCTCTTTACAGTTTCCGAACTCTTCGTGACCCAAGTCCATTTCGCTCCACGTCGCCACATTGCCTTGCTGCGAAAGATGAGCATCGATTCACAAAATTCGTGTACTGAATCTTAAACAGCAAGTCTTGCCTCTAGTTTACAACCGCACGATAGCCCCTATGCGAAAGTCTGATGTTAGTGCATTTGAGCATAATGTTCTGGGCCCGTATTAACGAAAACAACTTACGACAAAAGAAGTTCTTAAGAGAAATTTCAGCCAATGTCAATGCTGGACATACCATTAGAGACGTCGACCGACCAATGGCAAACAGAACTTACGAAAGAGAAGTTTTGTGAACTCGGCCCCTGGCCTTCACGCGGTTCGTAGTGTCTTAAACATTTTAAGCCAATGGCATTCTTGCGTACCAAAGCAAGGGTCACTAAGCAAGCTTGGCTGCACTGAAACCCACTGACAGAGAACTGTCCCTTAAAATATCTTCCTTTTGTTATTATTATTATTATTATTATTATTATTATTATTATTACTCGTCCGTCATTTTCCTCAGGCGTTATGACATTTATAGATGTATCATGAAACACTGCGGAGGAGAGCGCGTAAGGACACATTATCCTTCCGCGAAAGACCCTTTCCATAATTTTCAAGTGCGCTTCGCTGCACTGCACATTTGCCGAAATAATGGCGACAGCTGTCTTGATTAAAATACCGTCGAAATTCAAGTTACATATGCTGAGGCTTGTTTTTTGTGCATGTTTGTATCAGAAGAAGAGCTGAGTCGACATTTTACATGCCCATTTGCAAGCAAACTGCGCTTGTACGCGCTGTTTGCAGAATTGACTACGCCGCCATTAGCTGGGCGAGCTGCATCGCAGGAAAGCTAGCTTTACAATTATGAAAATGGTCTTTACTGAGCTCTACATTGCAAGTATGTCGAGCCATCTGGCCCCAACACCTCACTCTTCCGATGAAACACTGATCCATTCATATCACTCTAAGCATGTGGCCCATGCTTGTGGTTTTATCGGAGGCGTTTAGGCGAGGGAAACGCCGACGGCCAAGACGACGCTGCACTGGCTCTTGTGCTCGAGACGACGCGAAACTTTCCTTTTGCGGGAGAGCGAGGCAAACCTAGTTCTGGAGGCTTCAGACGGAGGCTTGCCTTCTTTGCGCACTCTCGACGCTTCGAGTCTCTAACGCACTGACAGCCCCGTGTTTTGTTTGCGTGTATTAAGCATGCGTTGGCACGTTCCCCATGCTAAAACACTCAACGTGTGATCTCGACTTTGAACGCCTGCGTGGCAGTGAGAATAGGGTCGACAGTCGGTTACTTTTCGCTACTTTTCTGACAATCTAGACAAAATCAAGAAAAAGGAGAAAATAACAGCATATGTGCACTAGATTACTTCTCTCACAAGGCGAGTCGCGTTCATTGCACGGTTGCCGTTAATCGTCAATTTCTGCGGAATAAGAATGACGGATTGCTCGCGCAGGCGTTACAAAAGTTGTACAAACACAACACGCAGCTTGTTGTAGCAAGCTTGCGAGTGACAGCTGCGTCTTTAATAATTAGTGACATCAGTTTGTGCAGGTTAGGCTTCTCTCCCGAAATAGATGAACTAGCTCGTGGAGGCAAATAAGAGAGAGCTGCTTTAAGTTTGCCTTTAAGGAATTATTCCTCGGGTCGTCTGCTACCATGTCAGGACTCTTGACCGATGTTCGTAAATCAGCAGGATTGTATGCTGCCGTACCATTACAAAAGCACGATAATTATTCTAATATATTCGATGCGGTCGACTTCAGTTAAATTCGGGGGGAAATAAAGAAAGGACAGGAAGGTGGAGTATGTTACGAAACTGCATTTAAGGAAGCAAATGAAAGTGATCGAGGGGCCCGTTCTTGTTAGGCGTAACCGAATGAAGCCAACATGTAATGAAGCCACCAAAGCATAAGAGACATTTTTTTTTTTTGCAGCTCCTAATTGAAGCGCAGTAAATGTCGGATAAAGTCAAAGGAATGTGGTCAACAAAGCAGCGTGCCAAAGGCGGGAAGTACACTTTCTATCGGCGCAATAAACGACATTTCTAGGGCACGTGGAGGGATTGCAGAAGCTGAATTTTCGAAGAAATTTAACTTTACAAAATTACACCTCTTTTGGAATTTCTAAGACACTCGAAGCGGCATTATAGGTAGACTGAGACCGTACGTTAAGCAGCCGAGAGAAAAAGGACAGTTAATGCACCGCTGCTTGGTCGGTGCGTATAGCTTTCTACGACAAAATTGTTGTTATGCCTTGCCCAGATCACGGAGAAACACAAACTACCACGTTTGTCATTTGACCGCAACGTGCGGGGTGACTTGAACTGGGACGAGCATGTCAGGTAGTTAGGCCACGACGCTGCTCGTGACCATAGGCGCATAATCGTGTTCGGTCTACAAGCGCGGCCAGGTCCGTCCTGGTCACTCGACAGCTCCACGCACCAGCTCGGGAGTGCAACTAGTCTAACGAGGTGAAAGCACACGGGGTGGCGACACACAGCGGCCTCCAGAATGACGCGAGTTAATTAGTGTGTATTAGGGACACGTGTATCCTCTTGAGAGCAGCCCGCGAGGCTAGCCAGAACTCGACGGTGCCGCTGTGCACGCGCTGGCGACGTCAGCTAAGGGAGGCTTAGGGTCACTCCACAATTTCCAATGCACGAGGAAACGGGCCCTGCTTCTTAGCGCAAGCTTGAAAAGTCGCGATGCTAGACTGAAGAGAATTGGGCTGCAGTGTTTCATCAGCACCTCTCAGTCTGTGCGGCGGCACTCGCTGAGAGCTGATGGCCCCGGCGGGCGAGGCCGCTAATATGCCGTGCGAACGCTTTTAGCACGAAGCGCAGGAGGAAAGCCGTATAGATCTGCCAATCGATTCTTATTCGTTGGTGTGCGTTTGCAGTTGGCCGCGGAGTGAGTAAAAAAAAGGAGCTGGACAGGTACCTGGCCGTACATGCATGGCATGTGCAGAACCTGCAGGTTCTAGCTGCGGATGAGCTGCCGATGCAACAAGAGCCTTAGACATAGAAACTGCTCAGTAGCCCATTATATTTCGCAGTAAATAACGCACGTGCTATATACGTGTCGGGTCATCGCAGTCGTTCGCGTCTGGCTTGGCAAGTGACGTCGGAAGTGTCCACATGAGTCTGGGCGCTGCGTTGTTGTTGTTGCTTTTTCAAGCATAATTTAATAACGTGACTCATTTTGTGTGTTCTGAGTCGCGACGTCTTGAAGGCCAACATACTTGGAGTTACCGTATAGGCTCCGTTCAGGGAGGCTCCTAAAGGAGCCTGTACAGTAGCACTTAAACTATATATGCCCGTAGGTCCCACTCGCTTCGGGGTTCGCTTGCAACGCATAAGCTTCTCTACACATTGTTTGTATCAGAACACAACACAGTTTATAGAAAGAATGGATAGCAAACATTTTGTGGGACCAACGTCTTGCTGCACTACCATAATTTTCTGCTTGCTGTGATTAATTTAGAATATGAAAACATAACGTACCAAAAAGGAAACATTTATATTCGTCGAACAGACTGAAAGACGCGTAGAGAGCGTTAAAAAGTCCCTTGACAGTTGGCTTATCGAATACCGTTCGTCCAGATGTTCGCAGCTAAGCGACGGAGTTGTGTCTCCACTGCACTTAACGTGGAGTCTGCATGAGGGCAAAGCAAACGATCCAAGGACAAAGCTCACAACGGACACCGACAGCTGCCGTTGGGTGATGAAGGCTTTCTCTTGATTTCGATCGAGAGTGACAAGAGAAGACGAGGAGCGAAGTGGGTGAAGCACTGGTGAGTCTCGTATTTACTGAAGGGGCGAGGCGACACGGAACAGGGCAGCTGCCGGCCGGTCGTCATATCGAACATTGCACTGGCGAAGGCAGTTGATCAATGACAGTGTGTTCTTGCAAACGAAAAGGTTTGGGAATTTAGTGCCAGGTTACGAGCAGAATGAAAGATCTCCTCGAAATGAAGGCTAAGTTAACGGGAGAAATGGCACGTTCGGCGCCGAATCGCGTCGGCATTGTAAGGTAACTTCGTTCAAAGCGGCGCATAGACCCATGTAAGTCACGTATAGCATGACGGGGCAAGAAAACGCGGCTGGGGCGAATAATGCACGAAAATATTGAGACGATTGCGATCCAGATTTGAAGGTGTTTTAGCCTAGTGCGAATCGAATCCCGTTTCCGTTAGCGTTTCGGCCACGCGTCAGGTGTTCGCATGCATGTTCTATAGGGCCATCCGTAAACTTAGTGTGCAAGTGAGACGCGAATCAGCTAGCGCAATGGTATATCATCAGCGATGGTATGATTTCATAGTGCTAAAGTGCGGCCAGGTCCACTGCGATATACGGTAGTACAGCACAACTCCTCTTTATCTTAGAGAGTTTCATCCAAACAGTTCGACTGGCCGGTTACCTTCCTCCGCTGCTTGGAGTTCGAGAGGGGACACTGATTATCACACTACCGTATTGTCACGGGCCGTTTGCTTATGACTGTGCGACGATAGCAAAATGTTCTGATAAGGCTGTTTAAATCCATCATTGGTTTCACGAGTGTCTGTAAATAAAAATCGATTTCGTCATTACTCCAATGATGGAAATGCTAAAATCTTTCCGTTTCATTATTCGGTCTTATAGCGCTCGGATAGCGCCGTTCGTGTTCTTTTCTTTTTCTCTTTTAATTTTCGTCCGTCATAATGCACTGACTAATCGCACAACTGCTTTGCTTCGTCACGGTTATCAGCCGACGCGGGAGAACGATACATTAGCTTTGTTGGGAGAAGCTTTTTGGACTGTAGAAATGTAGATTGCATACACGTGCTGGTCAAGTGTAAAGTCATTCACCTTTCTATTAAGCTTGCAGGTCTCTTCTATTGCGAAGCCTGTGCGGGGAAGTATAGCTCCAGTGCGGTGGTCATGTCCGCTAGGTGCCGCGGAGATCGGGCTTGGATAATGACCTTCAGCGCGAACGAACTGGTGACGTCGCGCGGGAAGACAACTATGGATCCCTTTCCCACCGTAAGCTGAACAGGAATATTTCCAGCATTAGGCCGGCCCCGTGCCGTGAAATAAGCTTGCCTGTGCAAGATGACCGTACGACAAAAAAAAAAAAAAATCTCTTTCACCTTATGGCTTTATGGTTGCCTGCTCTGTATTTGCAAATCTTCCTTCTTGGTTGGCTGTGCGTTCACACATGGCCGCTGGAAAGCGCCATGCTGAGAAAGTCTCCAACAACATGTCGACACGGTTTAACGTAAAAGCCAACACACGCAGCAAAGAGACGAGCTGCGCCAGCACTGAAAGCGCGCGTAAAAGTGTCCTTCGCCTCTATGCGTAAGTGCCTGGCTGGTAGCACCCGAAGCATGCGCTAGCTTAGTGGAAGCATTGTGCGTGGTGAAAGCCTGTCATACAGCCTATATGTATACTACAGCACAGGTGAGCACCTCTGTTTAGCACGTCGTATTGCAAGCTTATCTGGATTCACTGATACGTAAATTTGCGAGTGACAGAGACGACACACGGCGCAGCACGTCGCCGGCGCAAGTAAGCCCTATTGCTATTTCAGTAAAGGCTGGACAAAATCTGCCTCGTCTAGCGGCTCCCCGTCAACGACTTAGGAAGCTAAGAGTTAAACTGTGGCTGTCATTTTGTTCTGCTTTTGATCGATATTTCTCGACTCTTGCCGAGTTATTGGCTCAGTGTGTTTGTGTGTGGAAATTTGGGGCTCACAGATTGGCTGATGGGCCACGAAGGCAAGTAGAAATTCCTTCTTTTGCATACAAAAATATATCGACTTTGGTCTATACACAGGCACGCTAACCGTGCAACAGGTGCTAAAGTACGTCTCATGCACTCAAGGTGGCGTCGACTTGAAGCCGGAATGGCTGTTATATATTTTAAGAAAAGACGTGCGTACAACGGTCATTTATAAAGTCTGTGCTATTGAAAGCCGTGAAGGAACCATGAAAGAGCCGTGATCCACGAAGCCACGAGGGACGCATGCATGCGTTTTGACTCACGATTTTAATTTTACCATTATATGATATTCCGTGGCACGCGGCCAGAAATTCGAAACCATGCACACCTTCTACCGGAAGATGGAGACCGTCCTCTGAGACCGCCTCATTTCAGGCGACCAGGAATAGCTTCACCTCAGGAAATAGCTCGTCAGTCACCGTAGAGACAATTTCTGAGCACTATTTTTTTTTTATGCGTAGGGAGGGAAGAAGTTTCAAATTCGTTGGTTCGATAAGAATGGAGAATGGGACACAGCTGGCACAGACTCATCATTCGCTTCCTTAATTTCTGTCTGTATCATAGTCATAGTGGCACACACAACTCTCCTCCACAGAAACTAGGCGATCACTGTCCATGGCTGAGAGTCATATTTAGCGACACAGCTTCGTCTTTGATGCCAAGATAGAGCTCTAGCCGCATCTACAGACACTACATAGTACGCTGCTTGTAATTTGCAGTCTTAGCATGTGTTTGTGTTGTATGACCCGTCATGGGCATCTTCCTGGTTCCAATTTTCCGGGACGATAGTACGAAGTTTATGAATGACCCTTGTATACATAACGGGAGCTTCGGAGGTGAGTGGCATCGTGCTCATGGTAAATGCAACGCGATGATGCATACCGCTTGCTTTCTCAAACGTGCCTCTACGTGCAGTACGTTGCAGGAAAGCTTAAGCGAACGTCAAACGCTCTGTTCAGTACAGGCTGTGCTACAAACCTCCGTGGAATGCCTTCTGGAAACCGCATGGTCATATATTTTTTATACAGTCCTGGTTGTGAACGATGGAGCTTAATTTCCTTTATATGGTATACACAGTCCCCGTTAGAACTTTTGCTTCTTTTGGACCCGAGTGTCGTGTGTACTCTTCGATTAAAAGACAAGTCCAGAAAATCGCATAGAAGCGAGGACTGAGCGCGTGCGGCAAGCCAATGGCCCGCCGTTTGGAAGCAGGCGAGGGTGGGCATGCTGACACGGCCACTGGAGGAGGTTAATAAGTTCACCCACGCTCACGTATGCGCATGCTAAACGGACGCTCGTGCAAAAGCACAGGCATCTCGGGAGATTTTGCCTGCTGCCTGCTCCGGCTGGCACTCCTACGGACACGAGCAGTAGCCGCGTGTCTTGCCGACGCCGCTATTTGCCTGGCACAAGCCACGGAAGTTCTACACTGCCAAGGCAGAGAGGGAAACGAGGATGGTCACAACATGGGCTTGCGAAGCTTCCACACAACGGCGGCGGCAAACAAGGGATGCACGCCGGAACTGCCTCGGCTGCGTGGGCGGACGCCCGGCAGCTCTACGCTCTAGGCCAGCCGTGTGTGTGTTTGTGCGGGCCGCCTCCGGATGACAGGCGGTGGCGGACGTACCTGGCCGCTGCCGGCGTCACCGCATGCTGGCGGCCACGCTGTGCTTGTGGTACGAATGGCGGCCCACGAGCCGGCAGTGGCACTGGCGCGCGTGCCCTCCGTCGCGGCCGCCGGTCGCCAGGCCGAAGCTGGAGAAGCGCACCTGGCTGTTGCAGTAGACGTCGTCGTACGGCGCCCCGTCACATGGGCTGCTCAGGCTCGGAAGCGGAATCGACCTGCGTACAGGGCGACGCATTGCCCATTATGCAGTACAGGGAGTAGAGCTAAATGCTGCGAGAATATATATGTTACACAGAATCGCGGTGTCTTTCAGAATGCGGTGCGAGCTGTTTGACATGTGATTGCACAAGCTTTATTAAATCGTGCGCCAGGGAGTCCATCCTCTGGCGCATGACTGAATAAAGCTCGTGATGAAGCTCCTCGTCGAAGCACGCGCGCAAGTCCGTTGTGTCAAACATTAATGCAAGTCAGGATGCCTTCTTTCATACTGGAGCAGTGAGGGGAAAAAATGCTACGATAGAGTGAGATCTGTCAAATGAGTCCAGACATGACAGAGTTGCGGAGAAAGATGAAGGCTCGAGATGCTATAGGCAGACGTTGAACGAAGAATGTGCACTTGCTCCAACGGCATTTCGTGTTAAACGAGGTGGGGGCGGTCACTTTCATGTTCCCACACATAAGACGTCCCTTAGCAACGTTGCGTAAGCGCAAGTAGTTCGCAAGCAATGCTCCCGGTCTGCCGATTTACAAACCTGCATTTAGTCCCTAACCTTGCCCCACATCATTGGATCATAGTAGTGGACACCTATTGCTTATAGATATGAATGATTAGCTACCAACGTGCAGCCGAACAAATTTTCAAAATAACACGCACGCGCTGTCGCTGCAGTATAGCGCTCGAACGTTTCCTAATGAGCAGCTCATCTCTTAACGTATTTAACTCCAATAAAACAATGCCGTCATTGAAGCATGCGACCCATTTCTATATCTTGGGCTCGTGACTAACATTGAGATCATGTGTCACGAGTATCGCGATTCGAAGTTTTCATCAGCCTATGGTTTAACGTGCCGAGAATAAGCCCTGCAAAAAGAAAAAAAAGGAAAGGAAGAAATTAAATTTAGTGACTGTCTCTTATACTTACTCAAAAAGTATCCAAACGATGTAGTAGCAAAGGCAAAAGCCACCGACGAGTATTACTCCTATTATCATGCTGAACAGCATTGGAACGCGTCTTTCCTAAAATAAAATGAGGAACAGGGGAAAAAAATCTATTTAGGACCAGGCGAACAAGTGAGAGTAGGCAATGCATGATTTCTCACTGAACGAATATCACTGACCTCATTCAGGGAGTCATCCCAGTACTTATTGCAAGTGAGGTAAGAGCAGATGTTATTGTTGAGTTCATCTGGAGTAAATGTAAAAAAGAAGAAAAGAAAAAAACGATGTCACTCGATCGTCTTTATTCTCTGTGCCAGTGGAACAGCTCCTCTTTAGTTTGTTAATTAACGTCATATGCGAGTTTGAATGCGCCATTTGAAAGTACTGCTATTTTGTAAAAATAATGGTGACTCACCTTCAATGTCTTGAAAATCCTTGACTGAAAGAACGGAGAGCAGTCCAATGACGCACTGCTGTACGACGATCTGGAAAGAAATAAGTTAAAGAAGAGAACGCTACAGAGCTTAACGCGTCACAATCGGAAGGATTGATTTAAGGTTCTTATAATAATCAGTTCACTAGAAAAGATTATGTCCGGGTGCAGGAAATCAGAACGCAGTTCAAATAAATTTAACGTTGCCTGGTGCGCATCAGTGGGAGACGAAATGGAAGAACACCCATATGTATGACTTTCAATTAACGGTAATCACCGTTAACTGAGAGTCCCCTAATAGAGCGCACCTCGTAATTATATATCGCGTAGAGAGCGTCCATGACCAACTCGGTCATCTATAGGCTTCCCAATATCGTGGCTCCGCCACGTAAAATTCCAATTATTATTATTCTTATTAAGGCCAGGCGTACTTTTAGTGGAAATTTGACATCGTAAATAGCTTCCACGTTTTTGGAGAAGTTAAGCGGGTCGTTCATATCACACTGTTTTAAACCGACTGATGTAATTTTCGCGTTGTAATTGCGCCATATTCTGCGCACTTTTTGGTTAATCGTACGGCACAGTATGACACTGAAGAAATCAGTGAATGCTTTACAGAGATAAAAATGCGGATAAATCAGACCGGACCATCGATGATGTTGTGTTATATGATACGGATATACAGATATGCGCGTTAAATGTGCAAAATCGAGGACAAATGGAAAGCGTGCGAAACAGAACACAGAAGGCAGAGTTCTCAGTTATTTAGACAGATGCGCCAAGTGCACTACTGCCACCGCTTCTCCCGCAACATGTGAACACTGGGTGATCGTTCTGGGTAAGTCAGACGTAGTTACAGAGGCCCTCTATATTTCACAGTTTGCCTCGATCCACATCAGCTCGTTATCCCCAGCGTCCATTGTCGGTGCAAATTAAGCGCGGGCAACCATGTGCTCCGACCACTGTAAAGAGCTTGACCTTAGACGGCCAATATCTAAGGAGGCCCGGTCCCTTTTGCCTGGTGATCAGAAATATATGCAAACGAAGCTACCTGTGAAGAATACAAGAAACTCATATGAGTTTCTTTTGAGACGTGTGCGACCTCCCCTTGTACATTGAACGCAGCTGTGCATTAAGTCACTGCGGTTGGTGAAGCGTTATTGCAAAATGTCAGTTCCGTAAGACATTATGAGGCTGGAACAAATGCCAGGGTATAGTGGCTGCCCTGCCTTTTTTCGTGTTCTTTCTTTAGCGCTACCTCACCTGAGTGGTTTGGAAGCTCCTGAATGCATGAGCGTGCCACATATATCATCGCATGCACGCATACCCGGCACTTTTGCTGCAGGGCGTTCATGTGCTTCTGGTCGCAAGAGCAACGTGGATGGTCGGCGGGCGGCTCGCCGCAGCGGCCACCGTCGGCCTCCTTGGGCTTGTCGGTCTGTAGGGCGGTTGCGACGGCCGATCCGCCGGCTGAGGCACGTTCGGCGGCAACCAGCCGGGGGCCCAGGACATCGCAGCGCAAGATGTCACAGTAGTCGGCCAGGCACACACCCCTCTCGGCCTGCGAGGACAGGAAGGAAGTCTCTTTACTTGGCGCTATTCTGCAACAACACCCATTCTGAAGTTGTGTTTGCATTATATTTTGCATGCGAGAGAGGCAGTCGCGGTTCCTCGGAAGTGCGATGAGTGCAGTTTACAGTACAGCATCGGAAGCAAGATTGTGGCGAGTCATGAAAACTGTGATCGAAGACTGCGTTGCTCCACTGTCTCGCGGTGCCATGCGTTCGGTCCTTCTCTTTGTAGTAATGTATTGGTAAGTTAACTCGGAACATAACAGCGTAAACTGTCACATAAAATCTGCAAAATCATCAGCGAGAGCTTTCGGAGACATGATCCAACTTTGAGCGAATGTGCTGAGCTGCGTCTCTGTCCCGTATGCTGCTATATGTCCTCCTGCCGGCCTTTCGCGTGGCAGCCCGACCGCGCTAGGTGTATGCGTGACGTGTAGCTCGCACGAGAAATTCCGCCCGGTGGCCGAAGCTAGTGGCCTCGATAAAGTGTCAGTGGTTCTGATCGCGAGACAATGTCACCTTAGGGGCCACGTTGGGTGCGTGCTCCTCGTCCCAGTGGCTGGTGAGCTTTTCGTGGCAGAAGAAGGAGCGGCCACACATGGGGCAACTCCAGCTGGGCTGCGGCGGCGGTGGGTCGGCAGCCGGTGCCTCGTCCCCCATCAGTCCGGGTGGCCACCAGAACAGGTCGCGGCTTGGGTGCAGCGGGCACTCGGGCCCCAGCGAGACGCGGTATCGTTGAAGCACGGCGGTCACCTTGCGGCGCACCAGCTGGCGCGCCACGCGCGACTGCGCCCGCGAACAGGGCTGCACGCGCGGCGACGACGGCCCATTCCAGCCCACGTGCGACAGGAGCAGCAGGATCACCACCTGCGCTCCAGCGGGCACGCCGCACTCAGCAGGACGATGGACCGCGTGCTTTCAAAGAATTGGCGTGTCCGCGAAAGTCGTGGTGCACCAAGATCATCATAAAAAGGGCGAGCACTGGTTACAGCTTGGTGAGACTGTATCCAAGCGCTCATCTGCGGCCTTAGCTGATTCCATCGTTGCCCATTATACCATTACGGAGCACAGAGCGCCCACAATTGCGATTTTTAGCAATGTTGAGCAATGATAATGCGTCATATGCAAGAGTGACATTGCGCTGCTTTGGCTACAGTGTACCTGATGAGATCAGGGTCAACTGCTTCATTGATCTAAAAGCGTTCTTAAATTCATGTAATTTCAAGTGCTTGAATTTCTTTGTCCCATTCTTTCTTTCTTTTGTGCACCAAGGCTACTGACACGTGGATGAGAATGCTCCGTGACTTCTGTGATCGAACTTCGAACGAACGTAACCAAAGAGCGTCTCTAGACCTAAGTCATCAATAAGCATGCTTTGATGCAACCAACACTACACGTCCACAGACATCATGCCTCTCAACACTAAAGGTTCACAGGCGACAGCATCGTGTCTATACCGATTAAAAGCAAAACACACTCGTGAAACAAGTTTGAGGTCCTTGCCTTGGTTCAGTATGCGTGTTTTGCGGTTAAACAACAGAAAAAAAGCCTGATTCTTTTTTGTATCCCCAAAGGCAACTCAGTAGGCTGAATTAAAAATAAATTCCAAATTAAGAGGTGCAAAAGAGCTCAACGGCGTGACCTCTGAACTCATATTGCATAGAGGGATCACAAAGGCATGCACACACAAACAGTTCATCTACGAAACTACCGACCCGGAATTTTTCATTTACCAAGTAGAAACAAGCAGTGCGCTGCTAAGATTATTAGGCATCACGTGGAGCTAATCAGCTCACTCAACAAGAAAATTTATTGCCTTTAGCACAAATACCCGGAGAAAAGAAGGAAAACAAGTGGCGAGCTCGGGTATTCAATTCCACGTCTGAGAACGATAGCTATTTCCCACAGCGCACGACAGTTTCTTTTTTTTTTCTTCTTTTTTTAAGTTGACAACAATCACCGCATTTCTTAAACTAGTCAACTGAAACATAGCATATACCAGTAATTCAGACACGCACTAACCCATCACTCAACAAGCCGTTATCACTCGAAAGCCATGTCGCCACTAAATATGAGCGTTCGGCTTCTCCACAGGGTTACTCCATGTGCGGAGATGCCAATCTAACGGGGTCGTCTCGCGACGCCACATCGCAGGTCGATACTGGAGTTCATACAAACGCCAAGATTAGGCTCAGTGTTTCGAAAGACCGTTGCGTCGATTTTGCAGGCTAGGTGTCGTGTAGCGTGCTCCTCGGACAATATGCGACCCTTTGTCACGGGAACAAAATGTCTCAGAACTACGTCAAAGTGCAGCGTGGCGCAGATTTCAAATCGGCGTTACAGGACGTGGCTGAATAATTTTGAAAATATCTAAATAGGGTCACTGGGGGAGGCTTGCGTCAGTCTTGACTGCACGCACCATTGCGTAAAGCAGCAGGATGATGCAAGGAATCTCTGACAGGAGACCCGGTCAGTCACAGGTGAACCCGAGTACCTTTTAGGTGTCTAGCGTCGGCGCAGGCCCGTCGGCAGCGTCCAGTCCAGGCGCTGCCGTCGTGCTCGCGGTTCAGAGGGGGGAGCGCCACCCGAGGCTGCCATGACGCGCGCACACGGTTGTTGGTAAACAAGCGTTTGTCCGGTGGCAGACCCTGGGCGGTGCGCCACTGGGCACGTAGTGGGTGCGGCCACTTACCTCGACGCAGAGGTAGCTGCGATACATTTATTTTCACATCTAGGCCCTCGCAGTGTCGCGGGCTTGCGGCAGGTCCGGTCGAGCCCAGGGTGCGAGCGAGCCTCCGCGGTCGCCGGCCGCCATCTTGGCTGCACTGGAAGAGGGTCGATAGTGGCCCAATTAATCGACGGCAACTCTCTGGGCGCACCGCTCCCGCTGCGTGCGCTCGAGCACTTTCGATCGCCCGCCGCACAGCGCCGCCCTGCTGGGAGCTCGTCAAAAAAAGGGCGCGCCAGAGGGTGGCAGCACCGAACGCTGTCCCGCCGAGGGAACTGCGCCGTATTCTGGGTCAACAGGTTGCTCGCGTCCCAGATATACGGTGCAGCTCTTGCGCCGCGCGCTTCCCTAGGGAGCCCCCACAGAGCGCGAATTATTTGTCGGAAGTAGTGTGCATTATTTAGGACCTCGTGCAGATTGAGGTTCGTTCTCACCTCCCACTGGCCGTTTCGTCAGTCAATCCTGAATGTCATTTCGTTGCTCAGTTTGCGGGACTACGTATTCTGGGTGATAGGTCGGACCTCTCAGTAACTCTCCACTGTTAATTAAGGGATTCCACGAGCGATACTAGCCTCCATTTTGATATCACTAATTGATCCGGACATTTCAGTGCACCTTAGAAGCAAGCGAAAATTCCAACAAAGCGCTAAGGAAATTGATTGACTGATTTCTGAGGTTTTACGTCCCAAAACCACGATATGATTATGAGGGACGCCGCAGTATAGAGGGCTCCGTGAATTTCGACCACCTGGGGTTCTTTAACGTGCACTGACATTAAACAGTACACGGCCCTCAACATTTCGCCTCCATTGGAATGCAGCTGCCGCGGTCGGGATTCAGTCCCGGGACCTTCGGATTAGCAGCCGAGTGCCATAGCCACTAGACCGCCGTGGTGGAGCGCTAAGCAAATAAGACATGTAGAGGACACAGGAACCGAACAGCCCGTCCGCCACTTGAGGCAGGTCCTAGCTTGATGTATTATTCTCGCAGGCTGCACGCTGAAGATGGTCTATGCTGGCGATTATGATGAGCGGACACAATCCTTACATGTCTTATATGACACAGTATCTCTGCTATGACAATGTGCAAAAAGGAGAGCGGAGTAGGTGGCGTCTGTGCTGGCGCTGGCAGGGAGTTGTCATGTTCACGCTCAATACGCTTTGGCGACGTGGAAGACAACATGGTTACGACACGTGTCGGCATTCTTGCATCGTCATGTCGGAGAACGAAACTTTGTAATTAGAACCCGGATTCATAAGCCATCAGTATGTACATTCTAGATGAAAGCTATTTGAATTCGTGCGTGAAGAAGTCCTATCGCCTCTTTCCCAACCCAACGCCCCGGAAAAAGAGAAGAAAAGATTAAGGAAAGATTCCCAACACAGAGGTCCAACGTTGACAGTTACGTCACATAGAGCGGATTTCGCCACTCACTTAACCATGGCTAGTGTTTTAGGCAGGAGATGAAGCACTCAGTGCACGCCGGATGCACTCGAAAGGGGGCCGAGAGAGTACAACTGAAATACGACCCTCTATCTCAAGAACGCGAAATATATCCTTGATCAATCAGTATAGGGCAAGCGGTACGTCACCAATGACAAGTAACATCCAACGAGTCACTCTCAATTCTTTCAGTTTTAAATTGCAGAAGCATCAAAAACAAAATTCGTGAACTTTCTAGCCTACTGGATATGACTAGACACTGCGTGGTGCTTAGCACAGAGTTGTGGCTTAACAGCGACACTGCTGACTCTGAAGTGTTCCCGAAAGACTGCGTCTGCTACGGAAATGACCGCAATAGTCACAGTGGAGGTGTCTTCGTATTAGTCAATGAAAACATTAGCTTTCGAGAGAATGATGTGAAGTGCGAACAAAGTGAATCTGCACGGACACAGCTGAGGCTCAAAAACGGGAAACTGATTACAATATGCTCCTTTTATCGCCCTATTGGCAGCTTGATGGAAGAAGTTCAGGATCAATCGAACGCTCTCAAAACAGTGGATGACGTCAGTTTGCCTGTCTTTGGGACGAGACTATATGTGCTGATGATATCGCACTGTGCACGGTCAGCGCTCCTTCGCACCACGGTCAACGTCTTCGTAGAATCTTGCAGAGAGCCCTTAAAGGGGAACTTCGGCGGTTTTTTCACCGTATTCTGAAATCGCTGTTTTCCAATAGTACTGAATGCGCTAAAGCAGCCAGGGTCAGTCAATTTGCTCAGAAACTCACCAATAGGTTTAAATAACTCAAAGAGCGGTCTGTTCAAACCGAAACCGAAGCGTGTAAACGCTTCGTGCAGCGTATATGCGATGACGTCACAGCTCCCTGCCATCGGAAATATGAAGCCTATGAAGCTGGTGCCAAAAAAAAAAAAAAAGGAAGTGGCGATGTCATCCAACGATGTATTGAGCGCTTATGAACTTAACAGCGACAATTCTGGCGCTGAAGTATCGCTGTTTTGCTTTAGACGGCCCGCCTGTTCGGGTAGGCAGCGTTGCAGGTAATGACGTCAAAAACGTACGCAGGGTGGCTCGCGTGGGAATCCGCTAAAAAATTTTAAACTTCATTTTTAGGAATACTAAATGAGTTGCAACCGCCTGGCTTGGCATAAATTATTCAAGCACGAAGGAGAACATATACTGAAAATTTGGTTGAGATCCGTGGACACTGTAAAATCGCCGTTGTTGCCCTTTAATACGACTTGGGATACTTGGAAGAAGGGTCTGCAGATTTCACCTACTAAGCCACTGTAGCGTATCATCCTAGGCAGCGTGCTCGTCGACGCATGAGCCGGCTGTACCTCGGCAAGAGATCTGTACAGTGGGTACAACAACACCGCTACCTGGGCGTAATTATTGATGGTCGCCTCTCCTGGCGCCCTGCTGTTATTTTTGCGCGACGCAGATCGCAGTCGCTTTTTAAGTACGTGGCCGCTTTAACAGCTAGGGGATCTAGCTGTGACCAGACGACTGCGCTTCAAGTGTAATAATCGTCTGTACTTTCTGGGTTGATGTACGCATTGCCAGCCTTGAACGTGCCACGTAGCCTGATGTCCCAATTGGAACAGGACCATCGTGTTGCCCTCAGAGTCATTCTTCGCTTACCTCGTGACGCGAAATCTGTTTCGTTACTCACCGAAGCACACCAGTTGCCCCTGCGCCTACAAGCAGACCAGAGAGGTTGCATCACATTGAACGTTTGCACCGAGCATCGGATGGCGAAGCACTACTTAAGTCACCTAATTCAGCACCCGTTCTCTCGAATGGGAAAGATGGCGGCATTGTTTGTTGACATCGCTGGCAGATCGGAAGAGAGCACTTCACTTCTCCATACCCCGAAAGACAGGGACCATGAAAAATGTCCTTTCCCCATACAGCTCTCGATTCTAGAAATACGTAAAAAATCCGGCCAGCCTACTTCTGCACTATTCCAATTCGCCCAATCGTACTTACTTGAAAACTATGGCGATTATCTTAAAGTATTTACAGACGCATCTGTGCACAACGACGCCCAAGGTGCCTCTGCAGCTTTCTACTGCCCGTCGACAGACATCAGACGAGTATATAGGATACCCCATACATCCTCGACGACTACAGCAGAACTGGCAGCAATTGATGCTGCTTTGAAGCACGTGAACGAGGAATTGAACGCGTTCAATGTCGTCATCCTTACAGACTCCCGTGCTCCGATTAGCAGATTGCTGAGGAGATACGCTGACAGACCCCTCCAGTGCAGTATCAAGGAACCTGCCGAGAAAATTACTTCTCTTGGTGTGCCCCTTGTTGCCCAATGGATACCATCGCACGTAGGTATTCCTGGCAACGAAGAAGCTGATCGCCTAGCTTCATGCTGTGCCCACAAGGAGTGTAATTGCCCGGACATCACTTGCACGTTTGACAACACTCGTTTACTGATCCATCGACACGTACTGAAACAGCACCCAGATCAGCGTGTTGCAACAGGATCATTTCCTCCCCGTGTCCGTGGCTTGTCTCGTCGTTCCAGAGCCCTCCTGTATAAGTTAAGGGTTGGATCTGCCTGTGTTAGTGCGCGAACGGTTATACCGGCAAGGTAGGTGCGGACAGCCGGTCGTGTGTGTCTTGTGGCTCCAGTGAGACATTCGAAGATATGATCTTGCAGTGCCCTGCATTTGCCACGCAGCGTACGTTGTTAGTGAAGGCATACGGACTGATTGGACTGCACTGTGACTCAATTACCGAATCCCTTTCTCCCAGTGGAAGTGCCGGCCGACCTGATCAGGCCCATCGAGCCCTGTTAACTTTCTTGAACACTACTGGTTTGGCCTCCCGCTTATAGCCATATTTCTGTGTTTATTTTGTCTGCGTTTATTCGTCTTCTGTCCCTCTTTTCTTTCTTTGTCTACCTTATTTCCTCTCTCCTCCCATCTTTCCCTTCTCCTATCTATTCTTTCCTCCTGAAAGAGTAAGCAGGCACTGTGCCCCACTCGGTGGTAGTTGCCAGCTCGCTCCTTCGTTCTTCTCTTTGTATCCTTGTGTTCTTTTTTCTTACCATACCGAATAATAATAATAATAATAATAATAATAATAATAATAATAATAATAATAATAATAATAATAATAATAATAATAATAATAATAAAGACGACCGAGAAAGTGCACAGTGAGAAAGGACCGGCGGTTGTACCTTATGTACGTAAGCTTTCGCACTGCCTGAAGAACGTAGGAAGTAGATATGGGGTGCGCGTGGCATTATCGGCGCCTAACAAACTTGCTAGTATCTGCTCCCGTCTGCATAAGAAACTTTCGGGTGTTGGTAAAAATTGCAATTCATGTTCAAAAAAGCAGAAAGACAGATACGTCAAATGCAAGTCAGGTGTTCTTTACAGGTTGCCGTCCTCATGCGGGCGTGTATATAATTGGTCAAACCGGGCGATGTGTAAATATCAGATTTAGTGAACATTTGTCAGCGTTGAGGGCTACGGGTGGTTTTCACTTGCCTTCACACTGCAAAGATTGTGGTTGTGAGCCGATGGCGAGGGAGAGATCGTTTTTTTCCGGCGTGGGCATCAGACCACGAGGGAAGTAATGGAGCTCTATTCTTTAAGAAGGCGAAAGATGCATAAGCCATCCGTCTGTTGTCCTCAGCGAAAAGGAGACTTCCACGGGGAGGCGGCCGCGAGCGGTAGGGCAGGACGTTTTGGTTGCCCGTTAGAAGCGTGGAGTATGTCAGCATGTTTACAAGTCCTACGTAGTGGTATGTACTGGTAGTACATATGTAGTACTGACGCGCTCGTCGTCGGCCGCCTTGACGCCTCTGTGCACTATCGATGCTTACCCGTGTAGACAAGAGAGAGAGAGAGAGAGAGAGAGAGAGGGAGAAGTGATTCTTGAATGGAAAAGAAGAGAAAAGCACCGGATGGCATATGTCGGTCGTCGAGGAGTGCCACAAAAGAGTGCCCACTTCGTCGAAGAGCCCGGTATCGTGTTAGAGTATACGCGCTGAAAACAAGCAGCGAAGAAAACCGCGCTCGCAGTGAAAGCCTCCACGCGCCTAGCGTCACGCAACGAGTCGCTGGAATGCACATGGCGCGATTCTAGTATATCGTCGAAAATTCAAGAATGCAGCAGTGATTCATCGCATCCCAGCTGGTGAACGCGCGAGACAGACTGAGAGAGAAGGAAACAGCGAAGACTCGTGGACGCTAAAAGCGAATTGTGAAGGAGAAGGAGGCGCCTCAGACGTGAGGAAGCTCCCAGTTGAATCGAGAGCTTTCTCTCATCCTTTGCGCGTACTGAGATCACGTGATGCGCGCCGAAACGTCTCGAATGCCGGTCGAAGACTATTTAAAGAGTCGACCACGAGCTGTAGTCAGCAATCAGTGACTGATGTGACACAGTGAAAGAAGAAAGAAGTTGAACGACGCTGCTCCGCGGACCAACCGGACGAGATCGGCCTGCAAGCTCCATGTCGAGTTGATCTGGTGAACAGGACTCTTTTTGTGTTTTATTCTATATTGTAAGCATGAGCTTGTACATTTGGTGTTAGTTCTGTGTCATGGTGTAGCCCATACACCTTTGTATTTTGAAGTGCCGTGTTTGTGCACATTTTTGTAACTGCCTGTTCAATGAGAATACATTTCTTTTGTTTTGATAACCCTTTGGCTCCGACTCGGTCTTTGAACCACTGCTGGCGCTTTGCTAGTGCACCAAAGGGAACTAAAATTTAATCGTCCAACCTTTCGTGGGGTAATTTTCGGGGAACTGATACGTCGGTTCTTGGAATCTTTCCTGGCGATTGCCTCTCATTTCTCATAGCAACGGACCGGTGACAAGGAGGACATCTCAGCCATGCATCAGCGGTCTCAGCACCTAGTAAACTGCAGACGGCGTTTTCTGCAAGGTGACTGTATAGCGTATTACATCTTTCCGAATATTTCAATGACCTAGAATATTCAAAAACTTCGAATACCTAATTTTCGAATCAGATACGAATATTAAAAGCATAATACACCGACCAACATTCGAAACATTCGAATATTCGTGCACCTGTGCTGAATTGCAATCCTTTTTTTATTTCTGACTCACATATTTGGAAACTTGATACTCGAATTCGTTCCAGTATTGCAAACCTCGAAACCCTCTCCCCATTTTCAGTCGGCATCCCCAGTAGGTAATTTGCTTGCTGTTGTTAGTATATTTTGTTCTTTTCCTTGGGATGTCACAACTCTAATTAGAATCGATGCAGTGATTGCGGACTAAAACTATTTTTCTTTCCCATATATTTTGTACATAGAGGCTGACGAGATATTCTTCGCCGAGGCAGCATGCTCACAAAAGAAGAAGAAAAAAAATTAAAACCATCTTCCCAAAGGGAACCCTGATAGGATGCGAAGCAGCAGCGTTGCGCACAGGTGGCGTCACGGGTTGAACGGCGCTAACGTGGGTGCTTCGCATCCCATCAGGGTTCCCCTTGGGAAGATGGTGTTAATTTTGCGCGTGAACCGACGAGTCGGCGGTGTAGCGAGCGGCGGTAGCGGCAGGTGTTGCGGACGCTGCGACGAGCGCGCGGCAGGCGAGGGAGAGAGTGACGTCAGCGCGCACTGCGAGGGGAGCGTGACGTCGACGCGCAGCTGCGGCGTGACCTACTTGGCACCGCTCCAACACCTTCGGCGAGGGGAGCGCGTTGCGGCGCGTTGTACGGACGTACGGAGGGAGAGCGTTACACAGGCTAGTCAAAGAGCTGCTTCGCATCTAAAACAAAAGCTATGCAGATCCCGCGCACTGTGTGGCAATCGATGAAAGCGACACTTTCACGAGCCAACCTCTGAAGATTGGAACGAAATACGCGCACTGCAGATTTATTGACATTCTTCATTTCCCCCAAGTATGCATGGAGGACCTTGATAACCAAGTGTATCATTCACTTAATTATGCTGCATAGAATATGTCGACTTCCGCAGAGGATCACTCCATTATAAGCTCTAATAAAATCCCATTACAAAAGCAGCAAGCTTATTTTATGTTTCATTTGCACTATAGCTGTTCCGAGTACCAAGTGCCCGCTATGGTCAATTAGAAAACTCTGTTGAAACGACAGAGACCGGGAAATCTGCAGGCGCATCGGGGGCGTTATGTTTCTCTTCCCATACTATATATACCCATGTCTTTTACGTAGACGACATCTGCAAGTTAGAGATCGCGAAAGTCCTGGTAGTCGAGGGATGCGAACAAGGCGAAAGGATATTGTTCGAGATCTCCTGACGGGTCGCGGAAAAAGAAGCTTGTGCCGTGAAATTACGAAGCCGTTCTGTCAAAGTGAACGCCGTGTCATTCAATTGCGACCATAGAGTGTTTGAGTACTCTTCACCCGCAGATATGACTTTTGACAGGTTCTGAATATCGCAACCAAGCAAGCAGTGGTGGACACGGCTCATGCTTACGCTACATTAGAGTTAATTATGGCTTTTGTCGTATGAGTTACCTTTTCGCGTTTCCAAAGGACCACTCTCGCGAGAAGAGGACGCTTGGTAAGCTAAAAAATGCGCAAGGAATAGAACACAAGTGCAGACGCCTACTCGGAGGTTTCCACTCTAATATGCGTGACATCATACTTTTCTGACGGCGTCTACTAAGTCCTACATAACTGTCGGTAAAAGACATATACATTGCATTCTAATGAAACAAGAGACTCAACATAGCGTGTTTCAGACAATTTGACTGAGCCATGGTGGCGAGAAAAAGCGATAAATAGTGTTTGTGGCGCCATCTCCTCCAAGTTACGCTCTGGGATTCAAAGATAAAACTAAGATAAAACTTCGATCTCGATTTTCTCTTGTAATATTGAACATAAGCTATAGAGAAGTTAACGACGGTGGAGTCTCGCCAATAATAATTTATCAGCCTAAACCACTTTAGTGTTTCACTTGGGTGTCCCTTTAAGATTGCCGTATCTCCGCAGATACGCTGCTAAATACGGACATGCGATCGACCGCATTGGTCTACTCAGGGGCAAGGCATGCAGGGGCACTAAACCTTCCCCCTCCCCCCCCCCCCTCCCCCGAAGTTATTACAGTTTGAATGTTATATGTATACATGCCCACATACAAACTCACGCATGAACATACATGTTTTTACATTTGCTGTGCATGTATACATGTACACATGTAAATTCACGCGCATGCACAGAGGGACTGGACCGTCCAACCCACGCCCCAAAATAAATCCTGGCTTCGCCGTTGCCATCGATCGATGGCGGAGAGCGCTTACGAAAGAGAAGCTTTGCGAAGACCGGCCTTGTTATATTTAGCATCGCGTTGCAAGCTGCCGAGATCGTCAAGGGGTCAACGAATGGTAAAATAAGCAGGGCCAGTGCGGATCAATCGGAGAAACTGGCGCAACACTCTTTCCCCAATGGTTGCGTGCGAGCACAATGCACAGTTGCCACCGTATCCTATACTCTGCGCGCTTCTTCACCCTCGCCAGCCGTTTATAGGTAAGGAAATCGTGTAAAACACGGCAGTGTTATCCGTCTTTGAACCAAACATGGTTGGGCTGCACGAAAATCTTTGGCTGTTCCAACCCATGATTGTGTCTATACGATGACGTAAAATTTACATCGCGACATTAGAATAAACTCACTGCAAAGACTCCACTGGAGCTGTGTATATAAGGATGCGTAATTATGCCACTTGCTCATATCCATCATCTTTGATGCCCTACATGCTTGGAAGGATGGGGATTCAAATCGCTATATGCTTCGGAAGCCGAGCGCTGAATACCTTGCGTGCTAGGGATTTGAGACCGGACACACTTTGCAAGCCATTGGTACGAGTCGTTGTTCACTGCATACTACTATATTCTTTCCGTGATGAGAAATCATAGGGCGGGAACTGGCGATGGATCCAGCGCTTTGACTAAGTGATAACTGTCTTCGTCATAGTAGGTAAGTGTAGCCTAAGAATGTTTACGCACTAAATCTCAATAGGATGGCTTTACACTGCAGCGCCCCACGAACACTCGGTCCAACTTTCATGGCTCTTAGTTTTGCTCAGACGCTAAAGGAATAGCTCATCACTACCACGGCGAAACAGAGAGAATTCATCATGATGGAAAAGCTAATAGGTCGGCCTGACTCAATGTTCTGACCTGCTACTTGTCGTTGGGGAAGGGGAATGGAGGTGTAGAAAAAGCGATAAATAGTGTTTGTGGCGCCATCTCCTCCAAGTTACGCTCTGGGATTCAAAGATAAAACTAAGATAAAACTTCGATCTCGATTTCTCTTGTAATATTGAACATAAGCTATAGAGAAGTTAACGACGGTGGAGTCTCGCCAATAATAATTTATCAGCCTAAACCACTTTAGTGTTTCACTTGGGTGTCCCTTTAAGATTGCCGTATCTCCGCAGATACGCTGCTAAATACGGACATGCGATCGACCGCATTGGTCTACTCAGGGGCAAGGCATGCAGGGGCACTAAACCTTCCCCTCCCCCCCCCCTCCCCCGAAGTTATTACAGTTTGAATGTTATATGTATACATGCCCACATACAAACTCACGCATGAACATACATGTTTTTACATTTGCTGTGCATGTATACATGTACACATGTAAATTCACGCGCATGCACAGAGGGACTGGACCGTCCAACCACGCCCCAAAATAAATCCTGGCTTCGCCGTTGCCATCGATCGATGGCGGAGAGCGCTTACGAAAGAGAAGCTTTGCGAAGACCGGCCTTGTTATATTAGCATCGCGTTGCAAGCTGCCGAGATCGTCAAGGGGTCAACGAATGGTAAAATAAGCAGGGCCAGTGCGGATCAATCGGAGAAACTGGCGCAACACTCTTTCCCCAATGGTTGCGTGCGAGCACAATGCACAGTTGCCACCGTATCCTATACTCTGCGCGCTTCTTCACCCTCGCCAGCCGTTTATAGGTAAGGAAATCGTGTAAAACACGGCAGTGTTATCCGTCTTTGAACCAAACATGGTTGGGCTGCACGAAAATCTTTGGCTGTTCCAACCCATGATTGTGTCTATACGATGACGTAAAATTTACATCGCGACATTAGAATAAACTCACTGCAAAGACTCCACTGGAGCTGTGTATATAAGGATGCGTAATTATGCCACTTGCTCATATCCATCATCTTTGATGCCCTACATGCTTGGAAGGATGGGGATTCAAATCGCTATATGCTTCGGAAGCCGAGCGCTGAATACCTTGCGTGCTAGGGATTTGAGACCGGACACACTTTGCAAGCCATTGGTACGAGTCGTTGTTCACTGCATACTACTATATTCTTTCCGTGATGAGAAATCATAGGGCGGGAACTGGCGATGGATCCAGCGCTTTGACTAAGTGATAACTGTCTTCGTCATAGTAGGTAAGTGTAGCCTAAGAATGTTTAGGCACTAAATCTCAATAGGATGGCTTTACACTGCAGCGCCCCACGAACACTCGGTCCAACTTTCATGGCTCTTAGTTTTGCTCAGACGCTAAAGGAATAGCTCATCACTACCACGGCGAAACAGAGAGAATTCATCATGATGGAAAAGCTAATAGGTCGGCCTGACTCAATGTTCTGACCTGCTACTTGTCGTTGGGGAAGGGGAATGGAGGTGTAGAAAAAGAGAGAAATGGAGAAGACGTTGACCATGAGGATGAAGATTGTGGTGGAAGAACTTGCAGGCACAAGCCTCTTCAGTGTCTCTTGTACGGTCCACGGCAAAGTATACTCAAAATCTATGAGGGGTAGTTCCAAATTGATCCAAGCACCCGTCAGCCCCATCAGTAAGAGAGCAAGGAGGACTTAGGCACGGTGGCCAAGCAAGCGCGAGTCCGCTTCCTTTGTAGGAACTACTTCGATTCCCAGTGCCCCAGGGCCCCCACCAGGTACCCACAGCAGAGTGTACTTTAGCGTCCCTTTCACCACGAAGATAAAAGAGAGAGAGAGAGAGATAAACAGCGGCACCTCGTGATTCCGCTAGCCTCCGCAAGCCAAACTCCTCTGACTCCTTGTGCACGGTTGCTTTCGGACAGAATTAGGCCAACATAGTTGGGGAACCGATCGGCGTTGTTTGGACGCGGTAACATTTAGGGGCGCTTGACCGTACATTTATCTACCGCTTCCCTATCACGTGACCAGGGCCCATTTCCCATGGTTCGCTCCCTTCAACTTCTTATGACTAGGCTACAAGATTGCCGTGAGACACCATCTTCAAGCTTTTATATTTTTTTCCCTTTCCCCATGACCTTCTAGATCCAAGGAGCACGGGGACACCAGTAAGCTAAGACGTGAAGTGGCTCGTGGGATGGGTGCTCGCAATAAGGACCGCACGTGCAGGAAGTGTGTGGGATCGGCGAATAAAAAAGATGAGAGCAGCATATGAAAGCAAGAAACAAAATAAGTCCGCAAGCTGAAGAGGGAAATTGTACCTGTGCTGAACCAAGCGGTCGCTGCGCGATTTCGTGCTTCTGTGCGCTCTAGCACTACAACACCAACGGAGGAGCCTGGCTGACCCTGTCAACTGCACCGTGGTGATTATTTCACCTGCTCAGCGCAGACACTGTCATCCCAGTGTAGGTGATTTCATCTCTGCCCGATTTCTCGGAAGTTGACTAAGGCGCACAATCTGGACAACTTTCAGCATCTCGAGGGCTGCCCGTCACCGACGATACAATCCTGTCCACCTTTCAATACTCAGCCTTTGTCCGCTGAGGTGGTCTAAGTGGTTATGGTGCTTGACTGCTGGCCCCCAAAAAAAGGCGGGTTCGATCCCGGTCGCGGTGGTCTAATTTTCGATGGAGGCGAAAATGCTAGAAGCCCTTGTACTCTGCCTTACCGATGCCATTTAAAGAGTCCCAGGTAGTCAAAGATTCTGGAGCCCTGCACTACGCCCTGCCTCATAAACATACTGTAGTTATGGCACGTAAAATCCCAGTAGTTATTATAAATACTCAGCCCTGTGCTTATTCTTAAACATCCACATTGTAATACGCAAATCCTGAATCAAATCCTGAATCCACGGTGTAAGAATAAGTTAGGTGGTGACACTCGCCGCTCCCCGTATACGGAGAAGTCGCGGACAGGTTGTGTTCGCGGATGACCTTGAACAATCGGCAGTTTCTGCCACTAGAATGCAGATGGCGCTAATGTGTGGGGTCCCAGCAGGGTCTTGGGGGCCCGCACTGGCGTGTGTGGCGTGCAATAAGTGTTCTGTGGCGTGCATTCAGAACTTCGGAAGCTTTGCTCACCGCACGTGCAGTTTGCGTGCGGAAGTATTGCTCATACTTGTGTGCATCTGGAGGCTCGTCTGTGATCTAAAAAAGCGTGTTGGTTTGCCCGTGAGCGTTGTGAGTCTTTCTCCGGCTGATTTACTTGCATTGTCGCGGCATCTGACGTCCAGTGCCAGTCAGCTGCGCCTACGCCGCGGGGCGCTGCTCAATATGGGCAAAAAGTATTTTGTAACTAACTGCAATTCGGGGTACCGGACCTGTGCGGAACGTGTGTCGCTTTTCAAGGCTCCGCATGAACCTGAGCGCTTAGAAAAATGGCGACGGGCGATTCCGAGAGCCGACAGGGTTTTATTTATTATTTATTTTATTTATTTTATAACATACTGCAGACCAGAATTCGGTCCGTGCAGGAAGGGCATTCATAGTACACAAAAATAAATACAATAATAAAATATCAATACAGTGAGTATAGAAATGCGTAAATGTTCACACTCAACTCAGTTAAAGCACTCAGACTGCGTATGATAAAAGAAATGCAGTACTGTAATTGCAACAGAAATAATAATAATAAAAAAGAACAAAAGAAAGACAAAGAAAACATATGAAATCGAAACACAACACATAACGCGGGTATTGTGGCAACTTAAAAAGGCTCATTCATTACATGCTTAGAATTCCACTCCGACACTGTCCTGGGAAAAAATGAATATTTGTAAATATCTGTCCTAGCAAAATGAGGGGTTAATGCAAGTGTGTGATCGTGACGTGTACGCCTTGTGGACAGAGGTGTTACATATAATGCGGGGTCGATGGATAATTCACGTTTAATGAGTGATTGTAGGAAATTGAGGCGGAGAATCTGCCTACGTGTTTCTAGGAGGGGGATGTCATTTTCTGTCATCAGCTGTGTGCGGGAATGGGTCCGTTTCAACTTAGAGTAAATGAAGCGAACAGCTTTTCTCTGAATTCTCTCAATTATTTTAATGTTGTGTTTAGTGTAGGGATCCCATGTAATACAGTCATACTCTAACTTCGGTCTAATGAAAGTAATGTAACTCAGTAGTTTAATGTGGGCGGGTGAATTTTTAAGCTTGTGTTTCAGGAAACAAAGTTTACGGAAAGCTGAGGAACATATATTACTAATATGTAAATTCCAAGAAAGGTTGTTTGAGAATGTCACACCTAGATATTTATAATTTTCAACTTCTTTTAGCTGTGAGGAAACGGCCTTTGCAGCCTACCGACCACATGTGTGCGAAGCAATTCCCGGATGAAGTGATATATACAGCATAGTACAAGGGAAACGTCCTTCTCCATGCTCCGAATAAACTTGCGCTCTCACCCAAGACTGTTCCTACATATTTCCGAACTGCCCGAAGTACCTGACGAAAACCACCGCGAAAACGACAGGCTCTGGTGCCTACCTAGCGGAATCAAGTACAGGCAATTGTGCCAAGTACTTCTGAAGAGCTTTGTCTGAATGGCGAGAATGCGCCAGGATTATTGAGCGCAGAGACAAGTTCAGAGGATGCCGATGCCGAATCAACAGGCGCGCTGCGGAACAAAGAGGAGTTCATTGCGTGAATTCTACACCACTACATAACGATGAGAATGAGGCAGCATTGTAAGGCCGTGAGAGTGAACTTAAAGAAGGAAGCCCAAGAGAAAAAGAAACTAGCAAAACTTTGCTCATCCTGAATTTTAACGCCAAGCGTACAGAACATATTTTTTGTTACATTTCTCGAGATTGTGTGGCGGTAAGTTTTGTGACAGAATAAAAGTATATGTTTTACCCTTGCTTCAGCATACTATTCTTAACATTTCATACGGCAAGTATGGGAGCACAATAAAATCGCTAGACATGCATATTAAGCATCTAGCTCTTTGTAATGCCTAAATTAATCCCTCTTCTCTCTAACTGCATGACGCAGTAGGTTAGAAGGAGTACGAATATTCATGGGCAAGTACAATATATACTGCTTTAGGAGCTGCGCTGCATTTAAAACCAAAAGTATTCCCCTGTCACACGATGGGACACCTATCGCGAAGTCCTTGAAGAGTCTACCGGAGACCTATTTGCCGACATGCTCAGAAGTAAGAAGGAGGCTACTAAATCGACGAAACTGCCAGATCATTTTCCTGCTCCGGACCTGAAGCTGCGGAATCTTTGTGCCGCACGGAGAAGAGCAGAACGTCTACTCCTGAGAAAAGGGGCCGATCCTACGCTGAAAACTGCGCTTAACCGCATCAATGCAGTCATTCGTAGGCACACTAAACGATTAAGGCGACAACAATGGGCTGCTTTCTGCGCGAGCCTATCTTTGTTTACCCCCTTAGCGAGAGTTTGGGGAATTATTGGTACGCTGGCTGGAAGGACTTCCCACCAAAGACCTTTTGAAGTTCTTGCTTTGAAGCTTGGGAAAATACTTGCAACATTAGCGGAAGACTTTTCAGATGCCTATTCCACCCACACTTCGTCACAACCCATGGATCCCGTGCCACCTCTTTCCCATTCCTTGATGGATGCCCCTTTTACGTTCCGTGAATTGGAGTCAGCGCTCAGCGGTTTGCGCAGACATTGTGCGGTCGGCCCTGATCTTATCAGCAATCAGATGATCGCGAACCTGCCGAAGCCACGGAAACAAGAACTTCTTACCATCTTCAATGCTGTGTGGAGCACAGGAGATATTCCGGAAAGCTGGAAAGTTGCATGGGTGGTGCCCATTCTAAAACCCAAGAAAGATGCTACTGTCTTAGGCTCGTATCGCCCGGTGTCACTGACGTCCTGTGTAGCGAAAGTCATGGAAAAACTAGTCCAGAGCAGGCTGAATTGGTTTGTGGAACAGAATAGGAAACTTCCATCATGCATGACTGGATTTCGACAGCGACTGTGCGCTCAAGACAGTGTTTTAGATCTGGTAAGCCATATTGAACACCACCGAGAAGACGGCCTCTCAACACTTGCAGTGTTCATGGATATTTCTAAGGCCTATGACTGCGTCTTGAGAGGAGCCATCATCACCCAATTGCAATCCATGGGAGTTACAGGCAACACTCTGCGCTTCATACACGCCTTTCTCAGTGACCGTGTTATTCGGGTTCGCCTTGGAGACACTGTTAGCGAGGAAAGACTCATTTCTCGTGGGGTACCACAGGGATGCGTTCTCTCTCCTCTCCTCTTCAATATTGCTTTGGCAGCTCTCCCGAACTCAGTTGGCTATCTGCGCGCTTCCGTCAAAATGTCAAAATATATGCGGACGACATCTGCATTTGGGTGTCGGGATACAGCCACAAGCGACTGGCACGTATAGCACAAGGAGCGACTTCTTCCATACAGACCCACCTGTCAACGCTCGGCCTGTCAATCTCAACGGAGAAGTCATGCTTTATTCTTTTTCCGGGACGACAGCGAAAAGCCACGCGGTTGCATATCAACTTGGGAAGCCAGCCAATACGACAGGCTGCAAGTGTTCGTTTCCTGGGTGTGCTATTGGACAGCAAGCTGTCATGGCGGAAGGCTGTAGACTATGTCTTTGACACATCACTGCAGCGACTTCATGCCCTCAAGCGAGTCGCCGGCATGCACTGGGGTTGTCACCCAAGGTCTATGCTCGCTCTACACTCCGCCCTTGTGACCAGTCGGATACTTTACCAGCTGCCGTTGATACGTCCATCAGAGACCCAATATGAACGCCTAGAGGTGCTAAATCGGAAAGGTATTCGCTTGGCCTTAGGAGTTCCACAAGCGGCCTCAAACAAGAAAGTGTTATTCGAGAGTCAATCGCTACCATTACGCCTTTTGGCCTCTCAAGCCCTTCTGATACAACTCCTAAGACTGAGTGAGTCCTCACCTGGGAAAACCCTAATCAGAAGACTTAGAAATAGGCACAAGTCTCACTTCTATGCCGCTCTCAGTACTCTGGAGGTGCTCAGTGCCAAGAGTCCCAAACGAAGGCAACGAAGTGACCCTCCTTGGATGTTCGAAGACGTCTCCTACGAACTGTGCATTCCTGGGCTGAAATCCAAGCGATCAACCCCTCCTTCTGAAACATGCTACCGGGTGCAAGAGTATTTGTATGATAAATACAACGGCTATCTACATGTATACACGGATGGATCTGTTTGTATGGACACAAACAGCTGCTCTGCGGCATATTGGATTCCATCTGTTTGTTATGCATGGTCTGGACGTTTGGACAACGTAGTCTCTTCAACGGTTGCAGAGAGTGCTGCGATTGCTGCTGCACTACGCAAACTGAAGAATGGACCCACAAATCAAGCCGTCATTCTCTCAGACTCAAAGTCGGCAATTCAACAGCTCTCTCATGGAACTCCTCGAAACAAGTTCTGCTGACAATCATTGGCCTCACTGAAAAAAGCGGCCCAAAGAGGAATTAGGATAACTTTCCAATGGATACCTTCGCATGTTGGTATCAACGGCAACGAAAAAGCAGATGCCCTGGCCAACGCAGCGCTTTCACAACCGACGATAAGAGCTCCTATTAATCAGATATCAGCAAAACAATCAATTCGTGATCATTTCCGTTCTTTGTGGAAGCCACCACACCAGCCTTGTGTGACTAAAGGACTTAGCCGCAGCGAATCAACTTTACTGTACCGAGTCAGAACGGGGTCAGCATGCACTCCCGCATGGTCTTTTAAAGTTAGGGGCGCTGCTTCGCCATTGTGCACGGAGTGCAACGAACTGGGAGACATTGACCTCTACATCTGGTCCTGCAAGCGCTTTTGCACCGAGAGAAAAGCATTCATGGACAACATGCAAAAAAGAGGGCTTCCGCATGAGAGCACTGAAGAAATTATATATCCGGAAGGGACACGGTCGGTTCGCAAGAAGGTGTCAGCTCTGCTTGTAGCGTTTCTTCAAGAGACAGGATTGAGTGACACGTGGTGAACAATGCGACATGGACAGAGACGCTCGGGCGGAGCAATTGCCGGCCAGATCTGCCAGGCTAACACCGCCTGTAGCCACAACACCACTACTACTACTACTACTACTACTACTGCATTTAAATGTGTGACATGGCAAGTTATATTGCAGCCCCGCCACGGTAGTCTAGTGGTTATGGAACTAGGCTGCTGATGCGAAGGTCGCGGGATCGAATCCCGGTCGCGGCGGCTGCATTTCGATGGAGGCGAAATGTTGAGGCCCGTGTGCTGTGCGATGTCAGTGCACGGTGAAGAACCCCAGGTGGTCGAAATTTCCGGAGACCTCCCCTGCGGCGTCTCTCATAATCAGAACTGGTTTTGGGACGTTAAATCCTACAAATCAAGTTATATTGCACACGGCTTGCTATACTGGCGCAAAGTACAGCCGCCATCGCCTCAAGCCGAAACTGAGCCAGTCTCGAAACAGCTGAAGGCTTGCAGGGAGTCGTGTGCCGAACTAAGCTTCTAGATGAAATCGTTGAAGGCGCTTTAAGGAAGTTCAATTTTCTTTCGTTTCTGTTAACAGAGAACTTGACGAGAACAACCAGAAAATGCGCTCGATATACGGACTTCACCGTACGCTGTAGTTGTCAGAGCGATTAGAAAAACGCTGGTTACAAGTGAACACCACACACACACTCAGAAAAGCGGTCCGATTACTGCTGGTGCCCGGTGTACTTATGCAACAGTATCGAGGTGCACGCCATCACGTTCACCCGTACACAAGCGCGACAAACAAGGAAGGCGCGGTAGCGATCACCTTCGCTGTGCGCGTCAGTGAGCCCCCAACTGTTAGCTCCACCTGTCGCCGCGAAACGGAAGCAGCGCAGGCGGCGAACACAATCTGGACGCCGTGCCGGGCGCAGTGTCATCACCTAAACTATTCTTACACCGTGCCTGAATCAAATGCTGGCGCATCACGCGAGAGGTGAGCAGAATAAGCTAGTACCCGCTAACCAATAATATTGCGGTCAACATAATCACTTATATGCTGTACCTCATATTATCTTCGGCCCTGGTATTAATGAAGTGCGCGTTTAAAAAGTGCACCACGCGAGGAAGATATGCGAAAACAACGACAAAGGAGGAACAATCATTAGTACGTGGAAGAAAACCCAGTTAGGCAAGCCTAAGGGATCTTACGATTTGTTTATTTTATTTAGATTTCCTACATCGTCTAGAGGCATTACGTAGGGGTGGAACAGAAACATAAACAGCAAGAAAATATGACATTTCTGGGTTGTTCAATCAAAAGTACTTTAAAATATTGAAATTGGAGGCCATTATCGCCTTGGCCAATCCCTGAAATTCGTTATGTGCACGCACGCACACACACACACACACACACACACACACACACACACACACACACACACACACACACACACACCGCACCTATTGAGCTGGGATAAGAAATTTCGAGTTTTTCACATTTAAGCTGATAGCGGTTACGGACACCGGCATCGGCGGCGCCGGACACCGCCGTCCACCAATTTCTGCCATCGTAAAAAGAGCCATGCCTGCGCGGAACCGCAGGACAGTGACAGCGTAAGCTGGAGGAGCGACCTCCATAGAGGCCATTTTAAACGCTTGAGAGAGAGAGAGAGAATATTTTATTGATTAATCCGGAGATGTTAGCCTGGTTAATGGCCTGGCTTAAATATATTGCTACTCCAGGTGTTTAGCGGTGATTATGATATTTACAATGATCACGTGTAACACAACACGTACATACAGTCACACTTACACACTCATATATACATATATACACTATAACGCAGTTTACAGCGTTTCGTTGAGGCATGTTGCCCGTATAAACGCTATCAACGCCTTAGTGCTGCGTAATGCGCAGGCGCTGTCTTGCCACGGGCCTAGGAGATGCCGCAGCTCCAAGGTCGAACCGTGTTGCAAACGAAGCGCTGCCTTCAGAGTCTTTCGCAGTTGCACAGGACGTGTTCGAGGTCCTCTCGTGTGTTGCATGTAGAGCACAATGCAGAATCAGATTGTTGTATTTTGTGCTTGTAATGTCTTGTGTAGGCTACATTAAATCTTAATCGGTGAAGGCACGCCTCATCTCGCCTGGCTAAACCTCGTGGCACGTGGAAGCTGCAGGCTGGGTCAATAGCGTGTAGTGGTCCGTACTGATATCTTGAATCACACCAGAAGTACCGCTGCTGATTCTAGGCAACTGCCGATACCATAGTCGCCGCATCTTTTCTTGAAAGAGGTATGGCTGTTAGTGGTGTTTTAGTACCATGGGCTGTTCTGGCAGCACTGTCGGCCCGAACGTTTCCTTGTATTCCACAGTGGGCTGGCAACCACTGGAATACAACGCGGTAATTAAGTTCATGAGCATTATTGCCTAGCCGTTTGATGTCCAAAACCAGTTGTTCTTGGGCGCGTGGTGGCTTCAGGGACTGCAGCGCCGCTCGTGAGTCTGAGAATATTACCCGTGAATCAGGTGTCTGAGCTACGACGTAAACAAGCGCTCTCCGCAACGCCGCCAGCTCAGTAGCTGTGGCAGATGCGCGGTGACCCAAGGTGGCAGAAATTGACATGTTTGCCGACGGTATCCACAGACCTATTGCGATGATGTGGCCGTGACAGAGCCATCAGTGTAAATGTGGCGGCAGGATCTGTAGTTGGCGTTAATATGCTCCAGGGCGAAATATTTCAGTGCTGGAGCTGGCGTGTTACTTTTTCTCTTGATACCCGGTACAGTCGTGACTATGGTCCAAGAGGGTAGTTTCCATGGTGGCCTTGTCGGAATTGATGGCTTTTGTACATCAGCGGGAGCAGGGTCTGTACTTCAGATGTGGTGGCTGATGCAAGCGGATGGTTGTGAACCCTAGCAGCAAAACGCACACAGGCTCGAAGAAACTCTTGCTTCAGTAGCAGTGTCACCGAAAGTCGCCGGCTTTCTGTTAGGGCTCCTACAGTCGAAGTCTTTTTAGGTAGGCCCAGGCATACCCTCAGCGCTTTAGCTTGCATGCTGGTGAGCGCCTGGATACTAGACTTGGAAAGTCCCTGTAGCGCAGGGAAGCTGTACCGCAAGAGACCTTCGCAGAGAGCAGTGTACATTCGCAGCAGAGCAGCCACAGAGCAGCCACCAGCATTGCTGGACATCATACGAAAAATGTTTGCGTATGATTCCAGTTTTGCCTTCAGTGCTCTTGTATGAGGCGACGTCATGGATCTATCGAATGTCACTCCCAGAAACTTGTGACTTGGTACGTATGGGATGTGAGATCCTGCCACCTTTAACTTATAGCGCGACATATCTCGTTTAGTGAACGCTATGGCGGCGCACTTCTCAGGTGACATGATTAGTCCGCGTTTGCGTAAAAACGTCTGAATAGAGATAATTGCCTTCTGTAATCTTGCACGCAAAACACGTCGATTTCGACCACAGCACCATATGCAGATGTCGTCCGCGTACAAGGAAATCTCGACCGTTGCCGGAATACACTTCTCTAGGCCGATGAGAGCGATGTTGAATAAGGTCGGGCTCAATACTGCGCCTTGCGGAACTCCTCGAACTACTGTGTGAAGAGTTGTGTCACCATCTTTTGTAGACATGTACACCGAGCGGTCAGAGAGGTAGTCCATTATCCAGTGGTACATGCGGCCACTGACTGCTACAGACCTTAGGGCCTGTAAGATCGGCTCGTGTAGGACGTTGTCGAATGCGCCCTTAAAGGAGTACTGACACCAATTTTCGAAGCTGAGTTTACTCCACCATACAACTCTCCTATGTGCGTAGACAGCCCTGAGTAAATGTTAAGCTCAGGAAATGCTGATAAGATATTTTAATTTGACGTCAAAGTCAATATTAACATGGCGTGCCTACTGACATCGACACTAATGTGACGTCAGGCTACAGGACAAATTTTGGTGACTTCACGCTGCAGCGTGGCAAGTTGTGATGACGTTAGGTACAAAAACATGCAAAATGGCCGCTCGCGCGTCACTGTCGGTCGTCTGCTGTCGCCGTTGAGTCGCCATAGTTGAGTGTGCCCGTGAAGCGAGCGAGCGAAGTCGAATTACCCTCTATCGTCGTGTGTGCCCGCGTATAATCAGAAGGTAAGCTTGCTATGGTGCCGGCATTCTGCCCCTGAAAGTCCGCGGAGGTCTCTGAGGCCACTTTAGCTTATCGCAGGCTCCGGAGCCACGCCGACACCCACCGTGCGTGCCGTACGTTGCATCTTGCACTGTGCCGAAGTATTTGCTGTCGTCGCGGAGTCACTATACAAAATTTTGTACATCGTTGACCCCGCACTTGCTGCAGGTGCTGTGCGCGAGAGACCACTGGGCAAAAACGTCACGATTTTTTGCGGGAGCACGTCACGAGGGGCTCATTACTATGCACATCCCTGTCGTGACGTCAGGCTACAGTAGGAACCGAAACCCGCTTTTAAAGGCATGCTGTAAATAAATTTTCACGGCGCGCTCACGCTTACCAGTAAGTTTTCTGGGCTCTGGAGAGCTTGGCCTTTCATTTCATGCAAAAAAACGCCAACTGAAAATTTTCGTGGCAGTACTCCTTTAATGTCCAGGAATACGGCAACAGTGATACTGTGCGCAAGCTTATTAATTTTGATGCAGTTGGAAAGGCTGATGACATTGTCTATGCTGCCTCGACCCTTTCTGAAACCCGACATCTGTGGGGGATAAGCGTCAGCGCTCACCAGCAACCAGTCCAGTCGCATCAGCACCATCTTTTCCACGAGCTTTCCCACACAGCTAAGAGCTATAGGGCGATAAGAGTTGATATCTGTAGGAGGCTTTCCAGGTTTTAGGACAGGAATGATTCTGGCCTGTTTCCAGCTTGGTTCGAGTCCGCCATTCCTCCAGCTGGTATTGAAGATGTCAAGGAGTTACGTCTTCGCCTTTTCACCCAGATGGGACAGGTTGGCATAGCTAATAGAGTCGGGTCCAGGGGATGAAGCTTTGTTTACCGACGCCACTAATCAATTCCATGAATGTGAAAGGTTCGTCTGTCACAGCTGTACAGTCTGTTGTGGCATAGGTAACGGCTTGTGCTGACTGTAATATAGTTGCAGACGTAACAGCGGTTATCTTTGCGCAGAAAGCTTCCGCCATGTCCAGCTCGCTGACTTTACGGAACAGTGCGACAGAACTGAAAGGCTGTATTTGAGCTGGCGGGATTCTCAGGCTGCGCGCTATGCTCCATATCCTTGACAGACGTTTTCTGGGATCAAGTTTGGAGCAGAAAGCACGCCACTGTCTCCTGTCCAGCTTGTCGAGGTGACGTTGAATGTGTCGTTGCATTCGCCTAGCTTCGCGAATGTCTTCTCTAGACAATGTCTTACGGGCGCGCCTCTCGGATCTGCGGCGCATTGCTCGGAGCCTCTCGTACTCTATGTCAACCGTCGTGCGCTTTCCAGGCAACCTTAGGTATTTCGTACTGCTGCGCTTAAACGCTTGAGGAAGCTAGTGCAAGTAGAGGTGAAAGGTATCCCCTGCGCTATAACTCTTATTTCGCCAAGTAGGGAAGTACCCACTACGCCATAATACTGCGGTATTGTAACGTGCAAATCTGTATAACTGCACATTTTAGAGAGTCTCTTGGCGTCGTTTTCCCGAGAGCGAACCGAACTCTCGGCCCGGCGTCGACGGTGAACTGCGGTTTGGGCTCCTCTCTGCACAGAAGTCTGTCGTGCCCGACGTTGCCTTGCCGCAGCCGCGCGCGTAGCTCTGCGATTCGCTTCTTCAGCAGCGGTCCCCACCGTACGAGGAGGCGCCGTCAGGTATATCGAAGAGCCAAGTCAGGTTTCTGGCGCGGCTGCGTATGTCGCCTGCCGCGTGATGCATGGCACGATACGACAAAACTGCTTGAAAGGGCAGCGCTTCGTAATACTGCATGACGGATAAGTTGAATAAGATTGTTTTGCAATGATGAGGTTGATGATGCCTCTGTAATGGGTTCAGAGCTACAAACCAGGCAACCCTATGTTCTTTCAAATGATTCCTCGAACTCGTTATGCAATCCACTTTCCCCGAAGTGTGGTGGCGTATTATTATTCTGCCACGTTACATTACACTTGTTAATGAGATTCCTCGGCAGACGTTACACCTGTTTAGGTCTTTTAACGACGATTTTTCAAGCACAGGCGTGGCTCAGTGGAATAAAGAAAAAAAGAAGGCGTGGCTCAGTGGTAGAATGCTCGACTGCCACGCAGAGGATGTGGGTTCGAATCCACACAGAGGACGTGGTTTGAATCCTCCTCTATCCTGGATATTTTTTCTAAAATTTGCCGCGATAGCGGTTACGGACACCGGCGGCGGCGGCGGACAACTACGGCGCAAAAACGGCCCTTGTTGTGATCTCATAACAGCTTACGCTGTAAAAGAAGTTAAGCGCACAGGTGAGAGGGAGCGCGCAGAAGAAGCTGGAGGAAACCACGCCACGCGTGAGGGATGCAACGGCGGCCGTGGGGTTCCAGACTGCAAACACCTGCCGTAGCCCGTGGCAACCAGTCCACGGGCCATCTGACCTCGGACTAGGCTGCCTGGGTGAGCGGATTTCCCGCGAAGTGTCGGGGCCGGTGGGCGCGCCACGAGCGGCCGAGCTACGGGTGCGAGCTCGTGAGCGACTGTACGGCCAGGATGCGCTCTCCTCTCATCCACCACTGATACATACTTACACATCGGCAGCACAGCCTCGATAACCCGTGCGACGTGAAGGCGTTGTTGCTCTTCATCTCCCGCCTGTATCGGAGTTCCCGAAAGCCCTGCTATCGTTCCTACCGTCGCATGCCAGCCTTGGAGAGCTAGGTCAGCACCTCTTATCACCTCGCACCGCTTTGTTGTAGTTGTACAGAGTTTGTTGGTTAGCTTCCTTATATTTGCGTCCGTGGTTATTGCTGTGCTTTCCTTTTATGAGGGGTGTGTTGTATTTTAGTTTTTGTGTGTGCGCGCACATTAAATGTATTTTGTTGTTCAAACGGTGTTGTCCGTCCTTGGGTGCGTTGAGGCAACGTCTCAGCCACCCGAGTGAATTAAAGAACCTGCGCTCTAACTCGCCTCTGCGTTTCCTTGCTTTGAGTGCCAAGTTTTCCTCCTTTGATCGTTTACGGTTCTCCACTAACCCCATATGTCTCATGCCTGCGAAAGGAGTGCACTCGTGTTTGACCTATACGTAGTACATGCGTGATGATTCTATGGTATCAAATAATTAGATGCGAATAAATTGGGACGTATATGTTCTTTTCCTCGAATTGCCTAGTCATTTCCGTTAGGTTCCCTCAAATCTCGAAATAAAATTGAGTATATAGCAGCGCATATATAGGCGTTTTGCCAAAAATATATTAGTAAATTTCTGCCATAATCAAGGGCAGTGTTGGCATCTGTTACCCTGGTGAAGCATTCGCTATGCGTGGAATGGATGTGATCAATGACCTTAACGCCCGTTTTCGAAACGATACTCTGATCACCTCCTAGCGTTCCTACGTTTTTGTGTGTCGGTGCTCTAAAGAACAAAGGACATCTATGGAAAGGAATGGAGCTTGAAAAATGAATGTGTACGCACTTCCATTGGAATCTCGGAGGAAGTTCCTCTTGGTCGTTGCGTAAATAGTTCCCCAAAATGCAGAAATTTCTTCTGCATCTAACTGGATGTTCCCGTGACGCCATGCAGTCATTTTCCTCGGGCAGATCCAACCATAAAGATAAGACATGCTACCTGTTCGTCTACAGAAATTGCATATATGCATATCTTAAGAAATGTGGACTCGCATTATTATTATTATTATTATTATTATTATTATTATTATTATTATTATTATTATTATTATTATTATTATTATTATTATTATTATTATTATTATTATTAATAGTAGTAGTAGTAGTAGTAGTAGCAGCAGAAGAAGAATCAATGTTGCCTGACGTGGATTTTTCGTTGCGCTTGTGACCAAGCTCGCGAGGGGCGTCCGACATAACGGACGGAAGGTCGGAAGATAAGGACAAGGATGGATACGTGATCGCCCACTTCCTTTCTTTTTATTTATTGGTTTCGCTACAACAATAGAGCTTGCTTACGTTCAAAAACGCTTGCTGTTTCTTGCTCTGGTGTCAGAGGATAAATTTTTTCACAGACAGGCGTGTCTAAATTTCCGTGGGTTCTCTAAACAACCGCTCACAACAACGGTGCGTGTATGAACTACAGACCCCAAACAAGAGCAAACAGGTAATGTGTTATGGCGGGACATGCAATTGAGTTAAGCAACCCTGTATGACCTATCTCACGTGATAGTGGCTTCCCGCCAGTCAGTGTCATGCCTTCATCTACAAGATGTAACATATTTTGGCGACGGGCAATACACTGATTAGGGCTTGAGCCAGCCGAAACAGATAACGAGAGATGGCAGTCGCTCTGGGCGCGATCGGAGAATTCGTCCCGTCAGAGGCGACAATTTGGCCTCTGTGCCTGGAGCGTCTGGAATTCTGTGAAGCAAGTGACATCGTCAGTGACAAGAAACGAGTAATGCTCTGCAACGCTTGCGGCCCTGCAACATATGCCGTCGTTAGCTTCCTAGATCTGTTCTCCAGGCGCACCGTCGACTGTGGCCTAGAAGAAATCGTTAGGCGTCTCTCAAACCATTTCTCTCCGCGACCGTCGGTGGTATAGTACAAAGTTTCAAGTTCGGCACACGTGAGCACAACCAATCGCACAACTGCGACGTACAACACAGCACGGCCAATCGCACAACTGCTCTCAGTAGAATGCGATTTCGAAGCGTCGCTAGACATGTTGAGCGCCGGCTGGTGCGCGTTATGCGTAGCGAGCCCGGTTGCTGCAGGTCCGTGCGATCCGCCAAATTGCCGCGCAATTTGGCGGAAAAATAGCCAAAGCAATAAAGAATGGACAAGCGCAGTAAATCAAGAAACGCGTTAGTACGTGTTTATTTATACAGAGAAGGTTTACACAATAAAAAAAAATAGCGCAGCTTACACTAACTCGCGCGGAGGAGTTACAGCGAAAAGCTGGTGGTCAGTGGTCACCTGGCTTGGCTAGTTTGAATTTGGTGGGGACACGTGACTATAGCCGTGACGTCGCCTTACGTGGTCGTGCATATGACGACTATGCTGTAACCAAGTTTAAATTTGGCGAGGACTAAGGGTGACGTCATCTTACGTGGTCATGTAAATGATTACCGTGCGTTAACCAAGGTTTCAATTTGGCGGGCGCACGTGACTATAGTTGTGACGTCATCTTACATGACATCATTTCACCTCACTTTCCCACTCTATCCTCTCCCCTCCTCCTCATGCTCACCGGGATCCCTTTCCCACCCTCTTGCAATCCTATACTCGCCGTTATGCTGTAGTGGATTAGAGCATGAGCACAGTGGGTCGTCGTAGGGATGGCAAATGCATTTCTTGGTTTCAGGCCTGTAAGTGACACAATTATATCTTGTTGGACAGGCTGCTAGTTTGAGTATGCTAGCAAGCAATAAATTTAAGTAAGAAACTATTTGCCCCACTTTTTGGGGTTGACTTAGAGAAATTTATATAGACAGCTCACACTTTTCTTTCATGTTTGTTTGCAGCGCGATATAGCAAAGGTCGCCGAAATGAAAGCTTTGTAATGTCAAGTATTCGCAAACCCACACGGTTGCATCATGCAGTTGATCAGTGAATATCTGGAATACGGCCCACTGGCGCCTTAACTGCAGGTGGCCTGGGAAAGAATGTCCGTTGGTGGTAAAGATGTGTCGAAAGGAGTCGGGACAGTAAACCGCAACTTACGTGTTTGCAAACATATGCGACAGAGGCTTGGCAAGTAAACGAAATTCAGGCACGCCCAAAGCGGCCCGGATCCGGGCGCCTTTCTGGGTATGTAAGGGGACATACAAACTACTCTGCGCAATTCTCATCCCATTATGTTTGCCCAACCTGGATCACATGTTTGAACATATGCTCCTGCTGTTTTCGTTGCGCAAGTGGTAGAAAATTTACCCGGCTGGGAAACGGTTCGGGAAACGCTGCTACAGCAGGCAAAGTAAAACTTCAGTTTTACTTGAAACATCCTGCTAGTTCTTTGTCATCTCTACCAGTGCCTGGAGTATGCGCGCTTTTTCCAGCACATTTGCAGAAACATTATGTGTATGTTTAAGCATTATGACGGAGCTAAATAGTGTTCCAGAAGAGAGAGAGAGATAGCTCTAGGACTATTATAGCTTAGTTGTAACTCTTAGGAAAGCAACACGGGGAATATGTCACCCCCTTCAGCTTGATAAACAGATTTTACTTAAGCCGTTTTGTGAGGTACATTTTATTCATTGAGTGATGAACGTAAAACACAAGCGTTCGTAACTAGGTATTTTCCCCTATAGACATTTATGAAATGAGAGGAATTACACACAACCACCGAAATGTTCATGTTACTTGCGTACTGCTATTTTTTAGAGTGAACTAGCTACAACAACGACCACAACAGCAAGGCCACATATGCGCATTGGGGGTCAGCGAGCGGGAGTATCACACCAGTTCGACGTTCACGTGTAAAGTTTTGTTGTGAATGAACTCATTCAGCGTGTTCTGATCCCAGTACACCAGGGTACTCCAGCGCGCGGAGTTGGATCGGCCTTTTGTCGGTCTCTGCACCACATCGTCACCCTCAAGCTCTATAGGCAGCTTGATGTCATTTTGGTAGTTTTCGAGATTCGGCACGGTGAGCGTGACGGTCTTCGAGAAGGGCCACTCGACGTGGTCGTCCCACTCGCCGCTGCTCAGCGCTACACCAAAAGTCAAGCTCACTTGGTCGCTGAAGTCCTTGTGTATCTTGCAAGCGGCCGTCATCGCGTAGCCGCCGACAGTGACTTGCCTCTGCTCAATCCACATCTGGCTGGGGCTCAGAGAGTCGTGCTTTTCCGGGATCTCGGAGAACACGACCATCATCATGAACGCACCAGCAGCCGAAGCGGGTCGGAAAGGCCCGGGCGTGTACGTTGACCCACCTTGTCCCATCGTAGTCTCTTTCGTAGTCGAGATACTGAACGATGCTTGGAGACGAGCGTTAAATACGCTGGCGCTCTATCGCGAGGGCTCAGGAGGGACAGGTTCACAGGAGTGCTCAAGGCGTCCGTGGTTGGAGAACGCGTACCTGAGTGTTCTTTATATAGAGGTGCTGCGCTCACGCAAAAGAAGCACGCACACAGTACAACGACCGCGGGGCTCCAAACGTACGTGCTTACACGTCACAGTGGAGGGCACTGCTGAAAACACATTATTCTTTTCCGAGCACTATTGTGCTCTGGCAATGCCTTTTGTTCCAATCTGCGGTGATATTTCTATTTAGAAGATGGGCGGCAAAAATCATGAATAGGCAATGGTTCGTTTACACCTCCAGCGGGGACTGCTATCTATATTTCCCGCATATCGCAGATCAATTGTTTGTGGAAGAGTGCTTATCTCCATTAAATTCTACTTCTATCGTTCCAGAAAAAGAAAAAAAAAAGAAGGAGGTGATACTACAGAGGTACATCACATTGAAATTGCAAGGAGGCGTCGACAACTCAGTGAATATTCCAAAAATAACATGTGAGATATAGAAGCCTTTGTGCAGAGAGACAGAGAGATAAAGCATTTGTTACAATGAAGAACGGCCCCAGGGTCCTTTAGAAACTGTCCTGTACTTATGTGCCTGGCTAATATGTTTAATTACATAGTTCATTGACTGCGGAAAAGAGGTACACCGAGATAGTGCATCGTGACACGGGTGCTCAAGCTACGCAACCATGGGGGATGAGCACTGGTCATAAAGCGCAGTGATTGATTCAGAGTGCTACTGAGGTCTGCGGGCACAATCCAGTATAGGAAGGCCAAAAAAAATGAAGTGGTATCAGTTAACGTCTTCTACGTTGTTGTTTGCCCGCTCGTCCCGCTAGCAGCGAAACGGTTGATAGCTGCAAACCAGGGGACCGAAGGCGGACTTCTTCATCTGCTGGCATCTTGAGGGAACGACAGCTCCGAGATCCTGTTGTTAAAAACAACGTTTAATCATCAACCCCTTTTCAACATATTTCACCGGGTTTTGTCTATTTCTCACAAAAATCACCCTTGCAGTCCAATCAGAAAGCAGAAAATGTCTCCCTTGATCTTCCGATTGGCTGCCGTCGAGATGATCGTCCTTCCATCCCTTCAGATAATCTCTTGACGTCGATCGCCGGAGCACCTGTCTCTCTCTCCTCGAAGCCTGGCGCCGTCCAGTCGTGGGAGCGTGCTCGGGGCCCGGATTCCAGGGCCAAGCCGACGGGTCATCCCCGCTAATTGCGTGTCCGTCAGTCCCAAAGAGCACGTGTTGGGGTTTCACGCGCGATGCTGCACGTCGCTTGCTTTCCTGACCATGGTCCTTTGTCCGCTAGCCACAGCTTTCCGAAGAAGATATCGGCTGTCACGCCGTCGTTGTGCATCGTGGCCTCCGCAGGGGGGGAGGAAAGCTGTCCGCGCAGAAGGGCTATAGTGAGGAGCCTTCGGATGGCAGCATCGCGCTCGAACCCAACAGTATCCTTAAAGGCAAGCTGAAGAAAAATTTTAAATTTTGCAGATCGATTTTTAAATGTGAAAGCATTTCTATCTATCTATCTATCTATCTATCTATCTATCTATCTATCTATCTATCTATCTATCTATCTATCTATCTATCTATCTATCTATCTCCGCCTATACGACTCGGCATTCTCCTGGTCGTCTCGTTTACTTATAGCATATACCAAAATTGGTATGATATAGGGCATCAATGCATGAGGGAAATGAAGGGTTGACCTGACCATCACCAAAACGATATACTCGTCATTTACGCGTGTGGCTCATAACCCGCAAGGGTTAGGCCTTTGTTATACGGGTATGTGCCACAGGTAATTGAATGTTACTGCAGCTTATATTAGTCAAGGGCCTACCATAATGGACACTGAGAACTTTATGAAACGTGGATTATAGTTTGCGATTGAAATCTTGAGATATAACAAGCGGACAGACGCAGAAAATCCTGAATCTACCACGCGTTACGAAGGTGGGAATCAACCCGGGAAACCGAGGTGACAAGCACGCACGCCACCACTCGTCCACGTCAGCTCTTCCCACGCGGTACATATTGTAGATAACTCTATCAGATGAGTAGTTGTGACGTTGCTAGTGCACAGTTTGCACGCAGACGTTGATCATACTCGTAGTGCTTGGTTGACTTGGTTAAATGCGAAAGAGTTCGTCATACGCAAGTTCCTCGCTGATTGCTTCGCATCACGCCGATTCCCATTATGCATAGGATCTGTTGGATTCTTTACCTCAATTTAATACCTTCAACTGTTCCATCTGAGCGTCTGTTGCAAAAGTACTTGGGAAGCTGCCCGTATATGACCTCGCACAGTATGTTATGAACACGGTTTTTCTACGTTCATCTGGATATCTATAAACATTCTGTGATATATACGGTTAATACGCGAGTCACTATATATATCTGCCTTTTCTATATTCGGGTTTGGCTGTCTACGTTACTAAACGCTCAGAAAAAAAAAACGGTAGTGCCTGCTTGAATTGCAACAAGACACGAAATTCCTCTACTCTTATATCACAGGCCTATATAATAACAGTAGTGCCAGCATTGAGAAATGAAAAAAGGCCCAAATACAGTTACCGCTAAACATCTATAGTACAATGTCAATTACGAAGTCTCGACGTTCAGTACCCGAGTGTCGCTTTGCGCGCTCCCATTCGTCACATAAATGTTTCTACTGCTGGCAACTCCAGAAAACGTTGCTTCATCTGGCTACACTGCTCAAATAAACAAAGATGGCTGCGATATCCAGGGCACGGCTGGTGTTTCGCTTAAAGGGCAACTCCGGCGATTTTTCAGTGTCCACGGATCTCAGTGAAATTTTCAGTATATGTTCTCATCGTCACAGTAACAATATATGCCAACCCAGGCACTTGCAAGTCATTTAGATTTTCTGAAAAAGAACTTTTTAGAGTATTAACGAGGAGAAGGCAGTCGTCGTGAGTGACGTGTTCGGGACCAAACCAGCATAATATATCTCAATTTCTTGCCGATGCGCGAGTTTCTTATCCACGTCGCTTATCGTATATACATAGCCCGTCGTCTGCTTCACTCGGGAAATGATGCGTTGCGGCTTTTCCACCACGATGACACACATTTAGGCGCGCGACGGTAGTCTTTTTAGTTGAGTTTTACCATTTTCAGGTTGGTGCACGGCGATGACTAAAGAACAATACAGCTGTTTCTTTAGCGCGCAGTAATGCGATAACATGTTGCCTTTATATCCGACCCTGGAGGTGCCTGTTTCCAGGGGCGCCCGCGAGATGGCGAGCATTTAGATGGAATGAATGAATGAATGAAAAAAAAAACACTATTTTGCAAGGTAAGTTTCCAGCCGAAGGAGGAGCCCTCAGTCCAGGGCCCCTGTGGCATTTGCCATCTTGCCAGCTCTGTCGATCAGCTTGAGCTGTTCTTCAGGCTTCGAGCAGGATAGCGCAGCCTCCCACTGCTCCGGTGTTGGTCTCTTGTTTACTGGCACAACCTTAGATTTTTGGCAGGCCCATATAAATGTCCGCTATGCGGGGAACATTTAGGTGGAATCGCGAATTGTAGACTTGTTGTAGATGCCTCACAAGCTTACGAGATCGCCCATAATCATAGGTCGGCGCACTCACTCGCACTCATTTCATAGACGTGAGTGCGAGTGCGAGTGAGTGCCGGTGAGTGTGAGTGGAAGTGAGTGCAAGTGCGAGCGAGTGCCAGTGAATGTGAGTGGAGGTGAGTGCGAGTGCGAGTGAGTGCGGGTGCTGGAAAAATCAGGGTGAGTGAGTGTTCTCCCAAACTGCCGACCTATGCCCATAATAGACCTTTTCGTGAGAGGGCGCCCCCAGTGCCGAACGCACGAGCTACATACAACGAGCTGCTGGGATGAGGGCACCCTGAGACGACGCGGGCCTCGGCGGCGCGCGAGTGCGCGACACAATTCAGCGCCGCTGAGCACTGAATTGCTCGTGTTTGTTGTTTCGGGTGCCTAATTGTTCAAGCCTATTGTACGATAATGCAAACGAGTCACATTCCGACGCGCTAGCGTTGATGAAGCCGGGACGAGAACAGTGAAAAGGTAATAAATTTAGGAACCGGGCAAGCTGTGGCGCATCACACATAATTCGAAAATGGTTCACGCGTTCAATTTCAATATTTCGTAATGACCGTGGTGATAAGTTCGTGACTAACATGATGTAAACTGATTGCTTTGTCTACAACCTTGTAGATTATTTGCCAAATTTAAATGCACTGACGACCGCTGTTGAGTCGCTTGGAGTGGTGTGGCATATCAAGCTATTCTAGGACGAACAATGTGAACCCATTCCTGTCTGCTTTATCCTTATTAGGGGCGGGATGTCCGAAGCTTTGTGCATTCACGGCCGCTCTGGACGCGCGCGCGCGTCCAAACCGGCCATGGTGCATTTCACAAGGTTTCTCATCACCTCTGATGTCAGTCCCCAGGCTTCCTTACGGAAGACAAGAATGTGCGACAGCCTAGCCTGGCACAGCTTCACTTTTTTCACCTGCATGATTGTAAACAAACGCCTCCGTACGCTTGATCAGTGAAAACAGACCTGCGGATGGGCTCTCATTCGTAAACACGCTGCACGCATGAAAGTGACCATTTCATTGCTGCTTTCTTTCTGAGCATGCGGTGGATTGCGATGCGGCGTCAGGAAAAGTCAGCCTGAACCAATGGCGACTGCAAGTATTATACACACCGAAAACAATACAGACGACCGCCGCCATGAACCATATCGTGAAGATGTCAGCATTTATCAGTGCATACAATGAAGGTTGAGCGTCGTGCTCTGAGTGTGACTACGCAGTATATCTCACCGCCAACAGGATTTTCATGTGTTGTTGCAGAGTCTGTCACTAAGACAAAGCCAAGCGTTATTCATATGTTGTTATGTGGTGTTTAACATCCCAAAACCAGTTCTGATTATGAGACGCCGTAGTGGGGGGCTCTGGAAATTTCGACCACCTGGGGTTCTTTAACGTGCACTGACATCGCACAGCACACGGACCTCAACATTTCGCCTCCATCGAAATGCAGCCGCCGCGGCCGGGATTCGATCCCGAGACCCTCGGGTCTGCAGCCGAGTACGATAGCCACTAGACCACCTTGGCGGGGCAAGCGTTATTCATAAATTATAAAGATGCTGCATATTTTAGACTTGCTCTGACTGAACGGTGGCAGTTAGGAGCCCGTAAAATCGTGATTGTTTTCGCTAGTTTTCTAATAGTAATCGCACGTGGTCATACCGTGGTTTTGGGACGTAAAACCCCATAAATTTATCAATGAGATATTGTTCGTCGATTTTTTTTTCGCACCAACGAACCACGGTTAACACGACGCGGAGAAATGATTAAGAACGGCATGGCTAATAGTAGCCACAACACCGAAATCACGAAAACAAGAATAAATCCACAGCGCACCAACACCGTCGTGGGCCAGCGAGGTCTAGCTTGTCACTGCAGCACATGTGACGAGAGAACCGGCACGCCGCGCATTGATACAACGGGGGCGTGAGCGAAAATTTCTGCATAGATAGCTTTATATATTATTTGTTCTAATGACAAATAAACGGCACCGCCTCTTTTACACCGCATTGTTCACTAGCGTCCACGCTAAAAAAATTGGCAGATCCCACGTGCAGTAGGAATCAAGGAAATGTGAAGCACGCATCAGGAACGTAAAATGGATCTGCATTGTTGTCTCGCTGTACCGAGTTTGGTACATATCAAGTTAACGAAACGGCCGCAAGAGCATCAAGACTGTGGCATGTAAACCATGCCGCTCATACACGCATGTCATGATTCTGATGTTATGGCCTGTCATTTACGTTCGTCATGCAGTCGTGCTGTGCCATAGCAATTTTGGTATACATCCCATTAAAGAAACGCGTGGCATGTAAATCATGCCGCTCATGATAAACATGTCACGATTTTCACGTTATGACCTGTCGTTTATGATCGTCATGCAGTCTTGTTGTGCAATACCAATTTTCGTATGCATCCCATTAACGAAACGGCAGTATAGCGCCAGGACCGTGGCATGTAAATCAAGCTGCTCATGACATGCATGTCATGATTTTCATGTTATGACGTGTCATTTATGAGTCATGCAGTCATGTTGTGCCATAGCAATTTTGGTATACATCCCATTAACGAAACGCGCGGCATGTAAATCATGCCGCTCATGACAAGCATGTCATGCTTTTCATGTTATAACCTGTCATTTATGTTCGTCATGCAGTCATGTTGTGGCATAGCGGTTTTCTTATACATCCGATCAATGAAACGGCCAGGAGAGCGCCATACAAGTCCGTGGCATCTAAATCATATCGCTCATGACATGCACTTCGTGACTTTCATGTTATGACCTGTCATTTATGTTCGTCATGCAGTCATGTTGTGGCATGCTAATTTTAGTGTACATCCCGTTAACAAAACGCGTGGCATGTAAATCATGTCGCTCATGACATACATGCCATGATTTTCATGTTATGAACTGTCATTTATGTTCGTTATGCAGTCATGTTTTGGCATACCAGTTTTCGTATACATCCCATTAACGAAACGGCCAGGAGAGCACCAAAACCGTGGCATGTAAATCATGCCGCTCATGACATGCATATCATGCTTTTCATGTTATGACCTGCCATTTATGTTCGTCAGGCAGTGATGTTATGCCATACTAATTTTCGCATACATCCCATTAGCGAAACTGCCAGGAGAGCACCAAGACCGGGGCATGTAAATCATGCTGCTCATGACATGCATGTCACGATTTTCATGTTATGACCTGTCATTTATGTTCTTCATGCAGCCATGTTGTGGCATATCAATTTTCGTAACCATCCCATTAGCGAAACGGCCAGGAGAGCACAAAATCGTAGCCGGCTAGATAGATAGATAGATAGATAGATAGATAGATAGATAGATAGATAGATAGATAGATAGATAGATAGATAGATAGATAGATAGATACGCTCAAAGTCGCCGAAGTTCGCTAAGAAATGCTTCGCATTTAATAAACTGCTAAGAGTATATTTTTTCAGCGGACTATTTGCTTACGCGCATGCTGGCCGTTGGCCGTTCTTTGCCGGCTGCGTGCGCTCGCGGAAGGTATCCGTGGGTGCGACCGCTTGCTCCTCGCGGTGCATCTGTTGGTTTCTGTCAGTTTGCACACGGCACCACTAGCCTGCAGTTGATCTCCTTGAGGACTAACTGGACGTCGTGTAGACGAGCGGCAGCAGTTACTCCCAATTCGCTCGGTTTTGGCTTAGAGTGTATGTCACGCCAACAGGGGGGACAAGGAGCTTCACCCTTAAAACGCGCCAAACAACCATGCAGATCTGCAAAGCTGGAACGCTAGCAGCACAGGCCGACGGAGCTGGCGTTCGGAGCTGACAGTACACACCGTACTCTTGGATCAGCGCAGGCGACCGTTGCAGCCGCTCGCTCTTCGGAAAAAAAGAAAGAAAGAAAAATCTTCGAAAAAAAGCATTAAGAGTTTTTGCACGTATTTAAGTTTTCTAGCGCAAACACGAAACGAACAAGCTATTGCTATGTGAGTAGGTATAACCTGGTCACGTGAATTTTCGATTGCGACCAAGTGAAGATTTCTCAACAACCATTACCTCGCCCTCGCAGATTTCACAATGAAACCCCCACGAGTGAAGGACTTGGTCGCTATCAAAAGTCACAGAGTGACTGCAATGTCAACCAAGGCTGCGAGAAAGTGCTGATGGATGGATGGATGGATGGATGGATGGATGGATGGATGGATGGATGGATGGATGGATGGATGGATGGATAAACTTTAACAGGGCCGCTCGAAGAGTGCTCTCGCACAGTGCGGGCCGCTCCCGCGTCGGAACAGAAAGACCAAGTCTATCTGCTGCGTCGCAGGCCCCCTGGACTGCCCATAACTGTTCGTGGAGTCCGGAGCTGGTAATACCCACCTCCCATTTGGACGGCGTGATGACTTCGCCGCTGCGTCACGAGGGGCACCGCCAGAGCATGTGTTAATATTATACTCGGATAGTATTGGCCTCGAGGACATACCGTGGCGCCATTTGCCGGAACCTCTCCATGACGTAGAAAACGACATCACGTGATACCGGCCGTGCAGGGTACGACGTCTACAATGTCGCAGCTCGTTCAGACACGGTTTTTTCGTGTTGCAAGCATTGCCTGTGCGTATATTAGCTACAAGAGAACCTGTTCTACAAGTCGGCAAAGTATTTTGCGAGTGAGCAAGAGGCATATCGCCGCATCGTCCACGCTTGTCGGAAACGTGTGCCCGCTGTACTATGCACGACGAAAGTGACGAGGCCGCTCGCGTAAAAGGTGCTCGGGAAATTTAGTTAGCTGCCACTGGGAATACTCAGACATCCCGCGCACAGTTACTTATTCAAGCGCGAATAGGCCCTATACATCTCGTGCTCTTGCGCGGACGGTGCACGGGCGATAGGCGACATTTCGATTCACGTTGACAGTTGTACGTAGTTCACGGCATACCTTCTCATCCATTCGCCCCATTTTTGAACGCGTGTTTTAAGCGGGCAATATACGTGAGATCTTGATATTGCTAATTCAACTTGCATGTCCATTCGTAAGGGAATGGACATGCAGAATGGGCGCCCGGTTTGGCACTTTTGCCGGTATTATCGCGGGGCAATGATTCATCACGAGCTTATTTATCACCAGTAAATTATATCTTGAATTCATGCATACGGTTCCGCCATGTGCGCGCATGTATCTCTGCGCACAGTATCTTGACTAATAACAGAATCAAAGCAGCCTGTTATTTTTTTGCGATGGCGCTGCCCCGTAAACAAGATGCGTTTCTTCTACAACAGCAAATACGCGTCGTAAATTCGAATGTCTACAGTCCGAGAAAGTTCACGCCGTACTCACTGAACATTTTAGCCCCAACGCCGTGCACACAACTGACATCGCGGAATGCTTCCCACACACTCGAAATGTATGAGCACTTGCCTGTTTCCCCATTCTCAGCTTTTTCAGCCAAGACGCTTCGTCTTGGGGTATATATACGCTTGAAAATTATACCTAGCTCTGTCGAATATGTCAAGTGCTGTGGCGCCGAGCAGTTTTCCATGCTCAAAAGTAAGAAGAGAAGTAACCGGTTTGGGGAAGAAAGCCAGCGCGCTTCGCCGGCGGCGGTGAAGGCGTCACGTGGTGTCGTTTACTACGTCACAACGACAGCAGCACCGGTCTTTCCAGTGGTGGCCCTCGAGGCCAATACATAATACAGGTCAAGAAAAAAGCGGAATCTACTGGTCAAAGCCCCCCCCCCCCCTCCTTTCCGTGCGTCAGTACGTGAGGTCTGTTTAATTTTCTTTGTTGCAGAGGATATTGTCTCCACCCCCAGTAAAAATGTCTTGTTATGTAAAAATGTCTTCATTATACGAGGTGGGAGGGTCCCGATTCTCTAAAACCTTAGTGCCGTGCCCCCCGGTATATATATAGACAGTGTTTTACGGAACGGCGCGTTCCCGGAACTAGTTCCTTCATAGAGGAACGAAGGAGCGCCATCGTTCCTTTAAGGGTTGGTGGAACTATAACGGTAAGCGCGTTATATTTAAAAGCAACGGCAAAGGGAACGACGTTCCTTCTGTAAACGTTTCGCAGTCGTTCCTCATTCAGGGCGGATAGGCCGGTTTTCAACCGCTGAGGCCAAGCACCGAGTACCCTTTTTCCTGTTAGCAGTCTCCCTCACTCATAAGAAGACCACACGCAAAACGCCATTGTTTTACTCTCCCTTTCCGAGGCTTCGACGAGGGCGAAGCTCCTTGTCACCAAACCAGTGCTGTGATGTACGGGACGCGATCGCCGGAAATAATTCCAAGAACCAACGTCCTGGTTCTCCGAATAAGATCCCACGAAAGCTTGGACAATAAGATTTTTGGTCCTCTTCAGCACATTAGCAAAACGCTAGCAGTGGTTCAAGACCGAGTTAGAGCCAAGGGTTATCAAACAAAACAAATATATTCTCATCCAACAGGCAGTTACAGAAACCGTACACAAAACGGCTCTTCACAATATAAACACAGATGGGTTACAACGTTACACGAAACCAACAAACACGAACAAGCTCATGCACTGCAACAAAGAACAAAACACAAAAGAGTCCTATTCACCAAGTCACTCACGCGTCTTCTCTACTCGAAGCTTGCATGTGGGCTTGTCAGCTGGCTCGTGGAACAGCGTCTGAGTCACGCACGACTTCTTGCTTCTTCTACTTGCTACTCGTCTACTCTCTTCGCGGCCCGTGTCCGACTGCTTATATAGCCCTGGGAAGCCGCGCTAGAAAGTTCGACGCGGGCCACGTGACTCAAGCAGACAAAATTTAGAACCTTCTCGCCCGTTCTAGGTCCTTCTTCGTTGGGGCGGCGCCTCTTTCTCTCTCTCACTGCGCGAGGAGCGTCGGTGTGTACTCTCCGCCTCCTCTCTCTCCTTACGTCTGTCCCGCGCGCGCGCTCGCCGCGATCAGAAAGCTTACACAATACTCTCCCCTTTTGGAGACGCGGCGTGACCTTGGGCGCCTCCTCCGTGCGCGCCGCTTTTTTTGTTGTTGTTTCGGACCTTCCCTCTAGGTCACCGCCGGGTTTCTCGTCGAAATAGGGCCTACTTTGTGACACTGCCCCCCACATTAAGAATGTTACGAAATAATATTCAAAACACACAAAATAGTGCACACACAAAAAGACACGACACAAAGTTCCACAAGACCCTCTGACAATCAATAGCACATAAGTCCATATGAGTCCACACTCTTCACGTCGCGACACTTTCACAATGAATCGCGTCATATAAATGTTCACAATACCTCGCGTGAAAACTTCTCAATTAATCGCGTACACACGCGTAATACAATAACACTCAATACATGAATTTTCTCAGAGTTTACGAAAAATTCAAATGTAACACACACAACGATACATGAACACGTTCTTTCACCCAACATAAATAATCACAACATATGCAGCTTCATCCTGCTAATGGACACCTAGGTTTAGGATCTCGAGACTGCCCTTCGGTTGCGCCGCTGTTTGTTCCTTTTTCTTCTATTGCGGGTGGATCTTGGTGTTAGCTGTTGTTGTGAACGCACCTTATCCACCTGTTCGCAACGCTGTGCTGGCTCCGATGCGATTTGTAGTCCCTTCTCATCTCCGTCGATCATCGGAGTCTCCTTCCTTAGTGCCTTGCTTCCATTCTTCGAACTTTCATCAAAAGTTGCGCTGTTAGCGCGCACTCCAGCTGTGTTTCAATGCGCGGTGTCAGGGTGCGTAAGCTTCTCGCCTTTAGTGAGTCTCCTTTGCTTCGAATGAAGCTTGTGCCGAATTTTTCTCGGAGTCAGTCGTTACAGAACGCTGAACAGGCTTCCTTTGGAACTCAGCTCGAGTTGCAGCTGCTGGCGGATCCCGGTGAGGTTCACGCTTCGGCTCCTCATATCGAGGCTTCAGATCATTAGGGTCTCGTGCACCTTCGATATTTCCCACGATCAGATCGTAAAGTGGGTTCTCCATACACATAGCCGCAACGATACCATTGTAGTAAGGGGTTTCCACCTTGATCCTCGCTTCAGGGAGCCTCCTCGCTGTACCATCAATCAGGCAAACGATGCCTTTCGCACCTGTGAGCTCGTGGTTCCGGACCAAATTCCTTCGCACAATTACTGTGCTGCTGCCAGTATCCCGTAACACGCTTACACGGTTTCCTGCTACTTTTCCAGTAAGTACTGGCATATTCTTATCCGGTGCTCCGGGGCGTGCAGTCGTTATGGCACCAACAATCGGAACCTCCTTTCTGTCCTTAAGTTCCAAAAAGCCTTGAACTTTTTCATTGTCTTCCTTTTCCGGCGGGGCATATACACACGACACCTGCTGAACTTCTTTCACTTCATTCCGACACGTGTCAGCTTTGTGACGTCTGCCCGCATTTAAAGCACTTCACAGTGGGGCGAGAAAAATTTGTTCGGCAATCACTAGCACGATGTCCCAGCCGATTACACAGGAAACACCTCGTAACAGGCTTCGGAGGGCTTCTTCTTTCATCAGGTGTCGATGACTTCACATCTTCCACGCCTTCCTTTCTGATCTTGCCAAGATTGGCGCCTCCTTGCGCTTCCAAAAATTGGTCTGCTAATTCCAGCATGTCACTGAGAGAGTGCGCTTTTCTCTCTTTCAGATAAAGAGACAGGCTCGGATGGCAACTCACGAGAAATTGCTCCTTAATGAGAAGCTCTCTAAGCGCACCGTACTCCTGTTCAATTCCTGAAAGTTCAGTGCACCGATCAAAATAGTGGTCGAGTCGCGCAGCGTACTGCGTAGCAGTCTCTCCACCGGCGGGCTTTCCCGTCCTGAACTTGTCTCGGAAACCTTCTACAGTAAATCTGAATCGTTTCAGCAAAGCGGCTTTAACCCTTGCATAGTTGGATGCATCCGCAGGCGTCATCCTGCAATACACACTGAGCGCTTCGCCGCTTAAACAAGTACTTAACGCCGTTGCCCATTGCTCCTCCGGCCAATTCTGACTTCTAGCAACGGTTTCGAATCTGTGCAAGTAGGCGTCTAAATCATCCTTTCTTTCATCGAACGCCACAAGCAGCTTGCTTGGCTTCAGTCGGAACGAGCACTCTTCCCTTTCCGTGCTGTCGAGTCGAACAGGCGCGTCAACGCGCTGCTGCAGTCGGAGCCGTTCGAGCTCCAACTCATGCTGCCTTTGCCTTCCCCTCTCAGCTATCTCCGCTTCTCTGTCTTTCCCTCTCGGCCATCTCCGCTTCTCTTTCTCCTTCCTTCGCCTCCCTTTCCTCTTTCGCTCTTTCAGCTGCTAGCCGCTCCTTCTCAATCTCTGCTTGCATTTCTCGTTCCTTCATTTCTCTTGCTTCCTTCTCTTTCTGGACCCACTTCCGTAACTCAGCTCCGGCCAAACCCATCTTTTCACCAAGGGCAACTAACTTCTCAAGATCTATGCTGCCCTTCCACAAAATCTAGCCGCGTGTACAAACAAATATCTGCCTATACCTCAACTTTCAAAAATATTCTCTGCACACAGCTTAGCGAGAACGTGGCACAACACACAATATCATCTACGCCAACACGCACACAACCCAAGGCTCGTCCTCCCTACCTTGAACACACTTAAGCGCCAAAGAAGTCCTAGTCGCGGACGCCAGAAATATTGTCACCAAACCCGTGCTGTGATGTACGGGACGCGATAACCGGAACCACCGTCGTGGTTCCCCGAATAAGATCCCACGAAAGCTTGGACAATAAGATTTTTGGTCCCCTTCAGCACACTAGCAAAACGCCAGCAGTGGTTCAAAGACCGAGTCAGAGCCAAGGGTGACCAAACAAAACAAATATATTCTCATCCAACAGGCAGTTACAGAAAACGTACACAAAACGGCTCTTCACAATATAAACACAGATGGGTTACAACGTTACACGAAACCAACAAACACGAACAAGCTCATGCACTGCAACAAAGAACAAAACACAAAAGAGTCCTATTCACTAAGTCACTCACGCGTCTTCTCTACTCGAAGCTTGCAGGTGGGCTTGTCAGCTGGCTCGTGGAACAGCGTCTGAGTCACGCACGACTTCTTGCTTCTTCTACTTGCTACTCGTCTACTCTGTTCGCGGCCCTGTCTGACTGCTTATATAGCCCTGGGAAGCCGTGCTAGAAAGTTCGACGCGGCCCACGTGACTCAAGCACACATAAAATTGGCAACCTTCCCGCCCATTCTAGTTCCTTCTCCGTTGGGGCGGCGCCTCTTTCTCTCTCTCACTGCGTGAGGAGCGTCGGTATGGTGGCTAGAGGGGAGGTGGCGCGAGCGGCACTGCGGCGGCAGAGAGGGAGCGCTCCCTTGCTTCGTGAAACGGCCGCGGACACCCTGTGGCGCTGTCGCAGGCTGTTCTAGCGAGAAATATCTAAAATAGAAAGGAGGCCGTTGTATGTGGCTTTTCTAGACATCACTGGGGCGTATGACAATGTTAATCAGGAAATATTGTGGGAAATTTTGGAAGGAATGGGCATAGGCGACGATTGTGTACAGCTTTTGAGGGAAATATATCGAGAAAATACAGTTTGCATAGAATGGGAAGGAATAAGTAGCAGAGAGAACGTTGATATTAGCAAGGGGCTGAGACAGGGATGTCCTTTGTCGCCGCTGTTATTCATGCTGTACATGGTTAGAATGGAAAAAGCGCTAGGAGATAGCCACATTGGTTTTAATCTGTCACACAAACAGGGCGGCGTGATGATTGAGCAGATGCTTCCGGGTTTATTTTATGCTGATGATATTGTCTTATTCGCAAACAGTCGAGATGATATACAACGGCTGGTGAATATATGCGGGAAGGAAGGCGAGGATCTAGGACTAGGATTTAGTGTAACAAAATGCGGATTGATGGTATTCAATGATCCCAACGACCAGGCGGTATCCATACAGGGCCAAGAAATACCGAGAGTAAGCGAATACAAGTACCTTGGCGTATGGGTAAATGAGGGCGATAGATACATGAAGGTACAGGAAAAAGCCTTGGCAGCAAAGGGAAAGAGGAACGCAGGAATAATGAAGCACAGAGCGTTATGGGGACACAATAGGTACGAGGTGCTTAGGGGTCTGTGGAAAGGGGTAATGGTACCGGGGCTTACATTTGGGAACTCAGTGGTGTGCATGAGGCCAGAGATACAATCGGGAATGGATGTGAATCAAAGAACTGTGGGACGCCTCGCGTTGGGTGCTCACGGGAAAACTACAAACGAGGCTGTAAAGGGCGATATGGGATGGGCGAGTTTTGAGGCAAGGGAAGCGCAGAGCAAAATAAGGTTTGAAGAAAGGCTAAGGAATATGAAAGAGGTTAGGTGGGCAGTGAAGGTGTTCCGCTATTTATATAGAAAGAGCGTTGACACGCAGTGGAGAAAGAGAACTAGGAGGCTCACCAGTAAATATACGGCTCTAAGAGAACTGACAACAAAGAGCGTAAAGGGAAAAGTCAGAGAGGCGGAGAAGATTTACTGGAGGACAGCGATGGAAAAAAAAACCGACTCTGAATAACTACCGAGAGGGCAAAAACGAAATAAAGAGGGAGGCATTTTATGATAATTCAAGAGGAAGCGCTTTATTGTTTGAAGCGAGATCGGGCTGCCTTAGAACGCGTGTTTATAAAGCGAAATTCAGTAAAGAAGAAGAAAAATGCACATGCTGTGAGGAAGATAGGGAAACGACAGAGCATGTTCTGATTGAATGCGGAAATATCCACCCAGGTGTACGTTTGGGCACCACCCTACATGAAGCCTTGGGTTTTAGGGCGAACAACGGGAAGCTGAACATAGCCGCGATTGAAATAAGTAAGAGACGGTTAGAATACTGGTGGCAGAAAACTAGAGAGAACGGACAAAAATAATTATAGGGAAAAATATGGAATTTCTGCCATAAGGGGCAGGGAACTGGGATATGAAATTCCGTTTTTGATATGGCATGATCGATTTGATTGAAGTAAATTTAAAAGGCATGAGGAAAATTAAAAGAGAAAAAAAAAGTTCTTAAATCTTCTTACGAGCCTGGTGGCGCACATGTCACCGCCCCGTTACAAAGGGGAAGCTCATAGCATCCATCCATCCATCTAGGGGCGCTGTCGCTGTTGGTCTAGGGCGTTGGCGATGAGCGGATGTGGTTTTTCGGTCTCCGGAACGACAGCGGCAGATAAGTTTTTCTTGCATGCATTGAGCTTGCTTTTCTAGTATAGGTCATTAGCATAAACTATATTTGTGGTTATTAGTTAGTACAGTTTTTTTGGGGGGGTCAGTAACTTGATTTTTGGGTTTTTTTTTGCTTTCCTTTTTTTTTCTTCCTCCACGTGGCTGAGGTGCATGTACACCCACCACGAGTGTTTTGAAGTGTGGGCTATCCATTCAGTTTTTGGGTACGTATTGTCTTAGGGAAGTGTTTGTACTTGGGGAAGTGTTTGTAGCACCGAGGTTATTAGTTGGTACGGTTTTTTGGAGGGGTCAGTAACTTGTTTTTTGGGTTTTTTTTGCTTTCCTTTTTCTTCTTCCACGTGGCTGAGGTGCACGTACACCCACCACGAGCGTTTTGAAGTGTGGGCTAACCATTGAGTTTTTGGGTACGTATTGTCTTAGGAAAGTATTTGTAATACCGAGGGAAGTGTTTGTACTTAGGGAACTGTTTGTAGTACCGAGGTTATTAGTTGGTACGGTTTTTTTTTTTTGGAGGGGTCAGTAACTTGTTTGTTGGGGTTTTTTTGCTTTCCTTTTTCTGCCTCCACGTGGCTGAGGTGCACGAGCACCCACCACGAGTGTTTTGAAGTGTCGGCTATCCATTGAGCTTTTGGATACGGATTGTCTTAGGGAAGTGTTTGTAGTACCGAGGGCCTTTGTTCATTAGATAGTGTAACCCTTTTGCTAGGAGCGGTCATGGTCAAAAAGACCGCAAAGTGTTCAGGGTGCGGGGCAGCTGTGAAAATGGAAGTTTGTGCGGAAGAGAAGGCAGAAGCTGATGCAAAATGTAGACAGTGTGAGATCGAGGAAAAAATGGAAAAAATGATGGCTGCTCAGAGCGGACTTATGGACAGAATCGCTGAGCTTGAAAATGCGTTGGCAAAAGAGCGTGAGAAAACGCAGGCCATGGGGGAGAGGCTTAGGTTAGCAGAGGAGGGGCTAGCCATGGTAGTTAAGGCGAACAAAGAAGCAGGCAACAGCGAGAACAGTGCGGCGCCGACCTCCAGCGCGGGGGGGCAGCAAGAACAGGGTGTGAAAAACGCAGGTGCAAAGAGCGCGGGGCACAGCTTTCAGGAAGTAGCTTTGCGGGAGGGAGTAGATAATGCAGCAGCTGCGACTCAGGCTAAACACCCAGACAGTAGCCAGGTTCAGGTGACTCCAGCTGGAAAACCTCAGCGGGTTATTATAGCTGGCGATTCCAATTTAGTTCGATGCGCCGAGGCACTCAAAGAGAGGGTGAAAGGCGACAAACGAGTATTGGTAGGGACGTTCCCAGGACATAGGCTGGGTTCAGTCATGAGGCAAGCAAGAGAAAAGCTCAGGTCTGGGGCTCACGGACGCAACCTCGTGATGATTGCGGCAGGGCTAAACGACGTCCTCAACAAAGAATCGTCAGGATTAGCGACGACCTTGGCAAAAGGCGTCGATGACATGCGCGCCATCTCCCCCCAGGTGCAGATAGTAGTGTGCACAGTACCGGAAATACCAGTGCGTGACGGCAACCTCCAAAGAGCGGTTGTCGATGCAAACAAAGAGATATGGCGTACGAGTCGAGAGAAGGGTTTCGAAGTAGTGGAAATAAACAGGGAGGTGCATAGGTGGGGGGGTTTCCAAAGAGACAGAATTCACTTCGATAGGAGGCTTGGTCATGAGGTAGGTTGGCGGCTTGCACGACGTGCAGTAGCTTTTTTGGGGGGTACGCGGGCCCTTCGGAGTCCGGGGTAGCAAGGAACAAAGGAAACAACCAGGGGGATTTTCCGGCAGGCAGCACTGAGAAATGGCAGAAAAGAGGTAAAAGGAAGAAAAGAGCGAAGGCACGTGTAGCAATTAGTTACATAAACATGCAGGGTGGCAGAAAAAAGGCAAAATGGTTAGAGATTGAGGAACAGTTAAACAAAGAAAAGATAGGCGTTTATGCGGTTACAGAAACACACCTTAGAGACCTGGAAGAGCCACCACATATTGACAATTATGTTTGGGAAGGGTGCAACAGGATCATATCAGAAAGAAAAGGTGGGGGTGTTGGAATGCTTATTCATAGCGGAGCCAAATGGGAGAGAGTAAAACAAACGTGTTCAGAGCACCTCTGGGTTTCGGGCACGGTAGGTGGAAAGAAAACGTGGCTAGGTGTAGCTTACATGTGGACGGGAAATAACTGTAAGGAAAAGAATCTGGAGATAAAGCATTGCATAAACACCGATATTAAAGAATTTGGTCATGGGGCTGAAATCATCCTCCTAGGGGATATGAATGCCCACATCCATGACCTTGACGGATATACAGACACCAATGGGAGGTTATTGCTCGATCTTTGCGAGCACCATAGTCTCGTGATAGTTAACACAGGGCCCAAGTGTGGTGGACAGATCACGTGGGAGGTCAGAAACAGACAATCGAACATTGATTATTGTCTAATGACGGAAGGAATCTATGAAAAACTGAGAGAAATGAGAATAGACGAGGACGGGATGAACAGCTTGGGTAGTGATCATAAACGCATAACGTTACAACTGGGATATAAAACTGAAAATAATAACGTAGAGTCGAAGTTTGGCAGGTCGTACTTAAATGACAAACAAATAAAAAATATAGCCGCAAGAGTAGAGGAAGAAGTAGGCAAAATACGAGGCAAGGACTGGGGGTATAATGAGCTAGTTCATGCAATGACGAAAGAAATAAGTAAAGAGAAGAAAACTGTTTGCTGGAAAGGAAAGAGAACGCCAAAAAGATGGTGGAACAAGGAAATCCGGGAAGCGATCGAAAATCGACGTAAAGCATCAAGGGAGCACAGGCAGGCAAAAAGGGAGAAGCGGCCGCAAGTCGAAGTCACGGAAAGATGGGAAATATATTTAGAGAAAAAATCTATTGTACAGAAATTGGTCGAGGCAAAAATTAAAGGTGAAAGCGAACGCTGGGTTACAGAAATTCATGACAAAAAGAAGGACGCGCCTAGGATATTTTGGAACCACATAAAAGCGCTAGGTAAAAAGTCTGCCACATTGCAACAACATATTGTTGATGAAAGAGGAAATCAATTGGAAGGGTACGAAGCGTTGGGTTACATCCAGAAGGTAACAGCCGATTCGTTTAAAAAGATCGTCCAAGAGATTCCCCCAGTGGATAAAACCATGACGGAGAGCGAAACTAAGGAAGAGCTAGAACTTGAGAATTTCAACTGGAAAAAGGCCGAAGGAAAAATTCCAAAGCGCACTGCTATGGGTTTAGATGGGGTCCCCGTTAGCCTCATTAACGAATTAGGACAGAACACTAAAGAAGCGCTATTGAAAGCCGTAGAAAAATGCTTACAGGAGAGGCAAATACCGGACAGTTGGCGAAAAAGCAGAATGAACTTAATCTATAAAGGCAAGGGGGAAAAGAATAACATTCGCTCGTATAGACCGCTAACCATTACATCGGTACTATACAGGATGGCTATGCAAGCAGTAAAATTAAAAATAGAAGCCTGGGCAGAACGTAACAATATTTTGGGAGAACTTCAGAATGGATTTCGAGTAGACAGGCGTTTAGACGATAACCTATTTGTTCTTACTCAGTGTATAGAAATATCTAAAATAGAAAGGAGGCCGTTGTATGTGGCTTTTCTAGACATCACTGGGGCGTATGACAATGTTAATCAGGAAATATTGTGGGAAATTTTGGAAGGAATGGGCATAGGCGACGATTGTGTACAGCTTTTGAGGGAAATATATCGAGAAAATACAGTTTGCATAGAATGGGAAGGAATAAGTAGCAGAGAGAACGTTGATATTAGCAAGGGGCTGAGACAGGGATGTCCTTTGTCGCCGCTGTTATTCATGCTGTACATGGTTAGAATGGAAAAAGCGCTAGGAGATAGCCACATTGGTTTTAATCTGTCACACAAACAGGGCGGCGTGATGATTGAGCAGATGCTTCCGGGTTTATTTTATGCTGATGATATTGTCTTATTCGCAAACAGTCGAGATGATATACAACGGCTGGTGAATATATGCGGGAAGGAAGGCGAGGATCTAGGACTAGGATTTAGTGTAACAAAATGCGGATTGATGGTATTCAATGATCCCAACGACCAGGCGGTATCCATACAGGGCCAAGAAATACCGAGAGTAAGCGAATACAAGTACCTTGGCGTATGGGTAAATGAGGGCGATAGATACATGAAGGTACAGGAAAAAGCCTTGGCAGCAAAGGGAAAGAGGAACGCAGGAATAATGAAGCACAGAGCGTTATGGGGACACAATAGGTACGAGGTGCTTAGGGGTCTGTGGAAAGGGGTAATGGTACCGGGGCTTACATTTGGGAACTCAGTGGTGTGCATGAGGCCAGAGATACAATCGGGAATGGATGTGAATCAAAGAACTGTGGGACGCCTCGCGTTGGGTGCTCACGGGAAAACTACAAACGAGGCTGTAAAGGGCGATATGGGATGGGCGAGTTTTGAGGCAAGGGAAGCGCAGAGCAAAATAAGGTTTGAAGAAAGGCTAAGGAATATGAAAGAGGTTAGGTGGGCAGTGAAGGTGTTCCGCTATTTATATAGAAAGAGCGTTGACACGCAGTGGAGAAAGAGAACTAGGAGGCTCACCAGTAAATATACGGCTCTAAGAGAACTGACAACAAAGAGCGTAAAGGGAAAAGTCAGAGAGGCGGAGAAGATTTACTGGAGGACAGCGATGGAAAAAAAACCGACTCTGAATAACTACCGAGAGGGCAAAAACGAAATAAAGAGGGAGGCATTTTATGATAATTCAAGAGGAAGCGCTTTATTGTTTGAAGCGAGATCGGGCTGCCTTAGAACGCGTGTTTATAAAGCGAAATTCAGTAAAGAAGAAGAAAAATGCACATGCTGTGAGGAAGATAGGGAAACGACAGAGCATGTTCTGATTGAATGCGGAAATATCCACCCAGGTGTACGTTTGGGCACCACCCTACATGAAGCCTTGGGTTTTAGGGCGAACAACGGGAAGCTGAACATAGCCGCGATTGAAATAAGTAAGAGACGGTTAGAATACTGGTGGCAGAAAACTAGAGAGAACGGACAAAAATAATTATAGGGAAAAATATGGAATTTCTGCCATAAGGGGCAGGGAACTGGGATATGAAATTCCGTTTTTGATATGGCATGATCGATTTGATTGAAGTAAATTTAAAAGGCATGAGGAAAATTAAAAGAGGAAAAAAAAGTTCTTAAATCTTCTTACGAGCCTGGTGGCGCACATGTCACCGCCCCGTTACAAAGGGGAAGCTCATAGCATCCATCCATCCATCCATCCGGTTTCAGGAGTAACAGGGAAAGCTGAACATGCCGGCGATAGATATAAGTAAAAGGCGCTTAGAGCATTGGTGGCGCAAAAGTATGGAGCAAACAAAAGCGCAAGGTAGTTCGGGTAAGATTGTTACATCACAGCAGAACGATAATAGATAAAATAAATAGACGAGGAAAAAGATTAGTTGTGAAAATATGTGTGATTCGGGAAAAGAAATGGTTGTAAACGAAAAAGAAATAAAGCTAGAGCTTGGTGGCCCGGCCACCGCCCCGTTATAAAGGGGACGCTCCTAATATCCATCCATCCATCGATGCTTGCTGCGCGCTCGCTCACGTGCTTTCTTTCGTGCTGTGCCGTGTTGTGTCGAGTGTGCTCCGCTCGTTCTGCGCGCCGCTTTTTGTAAAACGGCGAGGATTGTCCGTGCAAGTTTTCGTGCGTTGTTGCCATTATGGACTCAGGCGTCAAGATGAAGAAAACGACGCAGACACACTGCTTCGCACCCGGCTGTTCGTCCGGGTACGTCTCGTCGAGGAGGTCTGGCCAACGTGTGTCGTTGTTTTCCGTGCCGAAGGAGCCAGAACGCTTGAAAGCGTGGCAGCGTGCAGTGCCACGTGCAGATCAAGTCCTTGACGCAAGCTCAAGAATCTGCGAGCTCCATTTTGATGAACAGTACATTGTGCGATCGTTTACGCATACGATCAACGGCGAGACAGTGACGATTCCTCGCGATCGACCTGTGCTAACAAGCGATGCGATTCCGACTGTCTTCCCCAACCTCCCTCAGTATTTGTCGAAGAAGGCACCGCAGGAAAGAAAGACGAAAACGTCGACTTGTGGCCTTCCTGTGAAGTCTGAACCGAGGCACGAAGCAAGTAATGCCGCTTGTGTTGACGAGGTAGACGTTTTAGAAGAAAGAAGCGCATCGTCCAAAGTCAACTCCCCAGTGCTGCCTGATGTGGGGAACTGCCAATTGCCCAGCGCTTACTGGACGCGACAGCCGATTGCTGGTGAGGACAATGTCACGGCTTTCACGGTGTGTGCACTGCATCGCGAAAACTTGTATTTTGAAAAAGTGGTATTGTTCGTTGCGAATGACAGCTCAATTCACGCAAACGTTTTCGTTCAAGCCACGAAAGTAAATTCGCTTCAGATCGCTGACGTGGCAATGGCTGAAGATCTGCTTCGGCATGTTGATGAGCTCATCCCCTGCAAAGGATTCGGAGAAGAAGGCGAGTTCAGCCCCAACCCAAAGCGCAGAGAGAAGACGCATGGCGGCAAAGTATTCAGTGCTTCTTGCTTCGGTGTTGCACATTCAGCAAAGCAGGCCTGCCCACAGTGCAAGTATCTCAGGAAGCTCCTGCAGAATCAGGCTTCCTACAGGAGGACAGCTAATACTCGTGGTCGGATAGCGTCATACAAGCTAAAGCTTCGAACTGCGCAACTGAAAAGAAGCAGGCTCACAATTATCAAAGGAAAGTCGCTGATCCAGAACCTAAAGGAAAAGAATGCGCGGATCGACTCGGAAATGTTCGACAAAGCAGTCCAAGCTCTGCCTGTAAAGCAGCAGCAACAGGTCAGAGCATGTCTGGCAGCATGCAAGCGCAGAAGCACAAAGGGAATGAAGTATGAGGCGCAATGGGTATTATAATGTGCAGTGATGTGCATGAAGAGCCCCCGGCTCTATGAACATATAAGGAAGCACAAAATCATGGTTCTGCCCTCACGTACGTCTCTTCGTTGCTTCCTGAAAAAGTACAGAAGTGGGTTCGGCCTTAGCACCAAGTTGCTTGCTGCTGTAAAAGAGAAGACCAAAACAATGGACCCTTCGCAATGCCATGGAGGACTTCTATTTGATGAGATGAAGCTCTCCGAAAATCTCAGCCTTGCATCAAATGGGAAAATTGAAGGCTTCGTGGATCTGGGTGAGTTTACACCTGAAGACCAGCGCATGCTCACTTGTGACCATGGTCTCGTGGTTATGTTTCAACCGTTTAGTGGTAAGTGGCACCAGATTGTTGGTGTGTTTGCTTCACATAGCAATGTAAAAGCAGATACACTTTCTAAGATCATACTTGAAGCTGTGGTATTGTGTGAGAACGCTGGGCTGCATGTGGATTTTATAACATGTGATGGAGCTTCCTGGAACAGGAGTATGTGGCGTTCGTTTGGTGTGTGTGAAAAAAAGGGCAAGACGGTGTGCAGGAGGCAGCACCCAACTGATGCTGAACGTTTTATTTACTTTGTGTCGGACTTCCCCCACCTTCTCAAGTGTGTACGGAATTGTTTCGTGCGCAAAGACTTCAATCTGCCAGAAGGATGTGCTAGTGTAGACCATATAGACTGTGCTAGAAGGTGCGACGACAGGCATGACACCACACTTAAAGCGATGCCGCACGTGAACCAATCAGTTGTGCGACCAAATGGCTTCGAGAGCATGAGAGTTGGTATTGCTTTCCGGTTGTTCAGTGATGAAGTGCTCAGAGGTTTATTCTTATACAAGAATGAAATACAAAGTAGGCATGGGGATGCCGCTGCCACTTCCAGCTTTGTTGACAGAATGCGAAGATTAATCAAGGCCATGACATCAAGATGCAGTTCAGGCGCTCTGAGGCCAAGAAACATTCATCATGCTTCTATTGAAAGCTTCCTGGAATACTGGGATGAGTGGGAAGAAGCAGCTACATCCGAAGGCTATCTAAGTCAAAGCACAGCTGAGGGCCTGAGGGTCACACTGTCAAGCACTTTGCATTTGTTGGATTATGTAGTTACCAAGTTGGACTACCATTATCTTATGACAAGCCGGTTGTGCCAAGACTCGATTGAAAGGCTTTTTGGGATCGTGCGACAAATGTCAGGGTGCAATGACCACCCTACACCGAGCCAGTTTTTAATCTCAGTAAACACACTAAGTTTCCAGAACCTTGTTAAGTCACCTACACACGGAAATGCGTCTTCAGGACTCTTGAGAAATTTGGTAGGAGCTCATGATGTCAACAATACTCCTCAGCAAAGGATTGACGAGCTCCTCGACATAGGCAATCTTTCCGAGGCTCATGATGTGCTAGAAGACTGTGACCTTCTTGACCACGTTTCGGATGGCTGTGCAAGCCAGTGACTCAAGGCTGATATATTACATGGCTGGCTATGTAGCAAGACGAAGTATTGCCAGCACCAAGTGCATGGATTGTTGCCAACAGCTACTTAAAGAGAAGGATGGGTCACCTCCAGCAACAGCATCCATCACTAAAGCGGTTGACAGGGGAGGCCTTTTATACCCATCAGAGCAGCTGAATGCACTTGTCACAACACTTGAGAACACATTTACACGCTGCTTTAGTTTAAAGCGTGTAAACAGCGATAGCCTTATTGAGTTGGTATCGTTCCTTCAGCTCGCAAAGCTTACTCTTGTTGGGTGTGCCGAGCACAGCACAATTCTCACCAACAAGATCATCAAGTTTTACGTCTTAACGAGACTTCATTTCCAAGTGAAGCACCAGAACTCTTTACGAAGTGAAAGGCAGAAGCGAATGAAATTGTTGAAATTGAGACGTGTGTTGTGATAAAGTTAAGCTTTTCTATTTTGAATTTGTTTCTGCAGAAAAATTGTGCATCAGTGCCATAGCAGGATAACAATGCTGTTATTGTTTGTGTTTGTGCATTGTACTGTTTCATCTCGTAAAATTACTAGTTCTGTTCTTGATGTTAGCTTCTCATACATCATTCTAGTGTCCAAGCAAATCTCATTAGTACCAGTAGATGCTTTTTCTTTATTGTTTTGCAAAATATGTTGCACTGCTAGTATTTACATTCCATTAATAGTGCACTGTTTACGGTAAAATTTGTGTGATTTGCAAAAGAACTGCGGTGTTATTTCATAATCTTTATGTATGCTCTTCATGTGAGATTTCGCAATATGTTGTTTTCAAATTGTTTTTGTGTATGTTTTCTTGCTTCTTTTTGGCTTCGTGCATGTTCCTCAGATTTGAGTATGTTCTTGTAAATTATTCTTGTATACAAAATACATTTCGTACCTGAAGTTCGCATGAAGTGAATAAAAGTGGTGTTGTGTTGACACTGTCGAGCAGCGGCAGTCGAGTGTATGGGTCGAGTGTTTTCAATACCTCGGAAATAGTCTTAAATCTTTGCTCAGCTCTATTTTTAGTGAGTGTGGGTGCTATGAACTTATCCAAAAGTGAGTGCAGTAAAGTAAATAATTATAGTATTACAAGAACGTTAACCAAGTGTCGGATAGTTGCAGCACATCTGTGCGGTTTTGAAAGTTAGAACTTATAACGTCCTCATTCCAACATGAGCAGCCAAAAATGAAATGAGCGCCGTGTACGCAGAGCGTAGAAGGCCGCGGTACGCTAGCCGCGGCCATCGCGGCGGATAGGCATCTTACTGCGAGCCGCAGCGCCACCGCTACGTGTCATGAAACGGTGGATCGCCTTTCGCGCCGCGCTCGCGCCACCTCCCCTTCTAGCCCATAGCGTCGGTGTGTACTCTCCGGCTCCTCTCTCTCCTTACGTCTGTCCCGCGCGCGCTCTCGCCGCGATAAGAAAGCTTCCACAATATTCTCACCTTTTGGAGACGCGGCGTGACCTTGGGCGCCTCCTCAGTGCGGGCCGCTTTTATTGTTGTTGTGGGCCTTCCCTCTAGGTCGACGCCGGGTTTCTCGTCGGAATAGGCACTACTTTGTGACACTCTCTTTCGCCAATTCAGGTACACCACGTAAGTCTGTCATGTCACTCCCTTCCGGTGGCCGCACCCTGTGGCTGGAGAAAAAAATTTGGGGCTGTCAACCAGCATTGTACGGCAACGCAGATCGAACAAAAGCCAACTGTGAAATTTCTTTCGTCCCTTGAGATCCTTCCTCCAAGTCTCCCTTGGCATGCGGCAGAGAAAACTATCTCAGTAACTTTTTGAGCTGATGCATTCACGACAGCTTTCTCACCACCTAGGTTCAACCATATATGCAGTGCTCAGCGATTGAAACGCGATGCTCGGACCGCGTGACGGCCGGCGCATTTTGCGGTGCTGGGGTGTACTGCGTGATCACAGAGGAGCCAAAGTGTATCACACTGCTTCATGAAGTATCTCCCTTTCATTGAGTACCACAACGAATTAGATTGGTGTGCCCAGCGCAAAGCGATGGGACAGAAAGCATCAGCAGCCGTGAGCTCCGGGAATTGCTTTTATTTCGCTGAGCACTGTACTTTTTCTGGAGCTTCAGATGGTGTATTTACTTCTTTCTGCAATTTCGATTTACAGTATGTTGTGCATACATATTTTATTACGCGAAATACAAGTAGCCTTTTATATCGAAAACATGCAGTGATCTTCAGAGTTTATCGCGCGTTTGTGACAGCTGCAGTGCCTGAACGTAAGCCACTTAGCACAAATTATTTGTGGTTGTACATACTAGTGTGTGCCGACATAGGCCTTTAAATCAGAAAAGAAGGCATTTTTCTGCTTAAGTAATATCACAACGAAATCACACGCACGGAAAACTTACAAGCCAAATTTTATTTTCAATTTCAGGTCAGCCATTCCCAGCGACTGCGGGAGGCACCTCTAAAATCTTGGTTTTGACTGATGGCCCTGTCATCACAGCCCATTGCACATGCATGGCAGGAGCTGGAGAAGCCTGCACCCACGTCGGTGCCATATTGTTTGCTGTTGAGACTGCAGTGCGCGTGAGAGATGCAAGAACTTTCACAGAGAAGAGGAATGCATGGCTTCCAGCGAGCAGCCCTGGTACAGAGTACAAGCACCTCAAGGACATAGAGTTCTCTTCATCGAAGATGAAGAAGCGAAAGCTGGACGATATTCACTTGCAGGTGAATGACACGAAGGTTCCAGAAAGCTCAGCACAACCCTAGTCAAGTAGGCCACTTTCTCCAACAGAAGAGAAAGTGGCCTACTAATTTGATGTACTGAAGAATTGAAGATTCTGGCGTTAAACCAGCTATCTTCATGGTTCACCCTGTGTACAGCGCACTGTTCCAGCCGCCGCGCAATGAAGAGCCGTGTCCTTCGGGAATTGAACCTCTCCGGATGCATTGTCTGAGGACCGGAACACACTCACTCAACGTAGCAAAGATTTCCTTGCGGACCTCCACATTACGCAGGAAATGGTCGACCACGTCGAAGACAGCCCGAGAGTACAGTCGAACTGCTCAAAACGGTACCGTTATCGAGCAGGGCGAATTGCTGCTTCAGTCTTGAAAAGTGTGCAGTCTACAAGCTTGACGCATCCTTCGATTAGCTTAGTGAAAAAAATGTGCTACCCGGAAACGCACAAGTTCACTGCTGCATCGACAGCCTGGGGGCTACAGCATGAACCTGACGCCATCAGGGCCTGTGCCAAAGAAATGATGAAGAAGCACACGTGCTTTCAGCACTTTAGGACAGGGGTCTATTTGAGTACACAATACCCCTAACTTGCTGCCACGCCAGATGCCGTGGTCATGTGCAAATGCTGTGGTAAAGGTGTTGCCGAAGGTAAGTGTCTTTACACTCTTGCTGGTAGTGTGACACACAAGACAAATAATCACCCGAACTTTTGCCTCGAGGATTTGAATGGAAATCTGACCTTGATGAAGACACACCCATACTTCTTTCAGGTTCAGGCACAGATGGCAGTGTGTGATGTTCCATACTGTGACTTTGTAGTGTGGACCCCGTTATCTGTGTACATAGAGAGGATATGCAAGGACGAAGCATTTTTTTTCTTTTTGCTCTATAGTTCCATCCGTGAGGAAATCCTTCCCGCATGTAATCATGCCAGAATTATTCGCAGCTTATTTCACGTGGAAAGCAACAACAGTGGCACAAACAATGCAGAACAGAATGCATGTTGCTTTTGCAGAGGCCCAGAATCTGGCAAAATGCTGGCGTGCGATAACCCACAATGCAGATATCAGTGGTTCCACTACACTTGCATCGGAATCAAGAAGGCACCAAAGCAAAAGCGCTGGTACAGTGCAGACTGTGCTGCCAAGGAAAATAAGACATCTGTCACGACTAATGAACAAGAGTCTTTGCTAAGAGTTAGCTCCATGCTGTTGGTGTTACGCTGTCATCGCATAATAATTGCCCGTGTTTACATGTCCAAACCATTTATGATAATTAGGCACGCTGTAGTACAGGCGCCCGCGACTCACAATGACCTGGGTTGTGCACTCACAATGACCTGTGTTAACGTGCACTAAATGAATATGACATATAGTAAAAAACAAGAAAAAAGTGTAGTTCACAATTTCTTAACAGGATCCAAAAAAAGAACACTGAGCAGTGCAGGAAAACTAAGAGAATATCGTTTGCTAAATTAGTGCCTAGATCGCTGAACAGCACAAACAATGGCAAAGGCATTGCCTTGTACCTAGATTACGTACATGCGTGCATACACTTAACGTATGTTAATGACAATTTGAGCAGGACACACTCTAAACTGCTTCTAGAAACTCAACTACAGCTATTAGTTTCACAGGAAGTCTGCGAACCAACATTATGGCAATGCAACACAAAATGAAGACCGTAGAAGTGGAAGTACATGTGCAGTAAAACCTCGTTATAAGAGACATTGAAGGCGGTAAGCACCTCTCGTAACCAAAAGTTCTAAAAACGCTGTTTGATCACTATTATGAATAATTAAAGTGTGTTACACATCTACAGAACTTGCTCAAGGTGGCTTAAAGAAGACGTCCATAGTACTTGTTTGTATAAGCGACTGTGGATTGTATTGAATTTCTTCTCAACTTTTTGTTGCTTACAATACTTTATAAGTGCTCTTAGATACTCTTCAGCTTTAACTGCCGATACTTTCCGCCGTGCAATGCCCTCATCAACCCCTCCTTTTCTAGTTCATTTTTAATGAGCCACGCACAATTTACTTGGGTGAAAGTTGCATGATCCGTAGCTCTTCAGAGAACACGAGGTGAACACGTATCGGTTGTGTCTCTTCCAACAGTAAAGAATTTACTGTAGGGACCTAAAAAGTTGGCCTTAGTAACGGCTGCCTCTTGTAAACATCTCTTTTATGCAGTGTTGTTAACATGGTGAACATAGGAAAACCAACCATACCATCTTCAAATGTCATTTATAGCCAAGTGTCTTTTGTAACGAGTTGCTGCTGTATTACTTATTACTACTGTATTACTACTATATTACATATTACTAGCGGGTGTTCTACATGCTGTCATCATCATCAGCCTGTCTATGCCCAGTGCAGGGCAAAGGCCTCTCCTATAGATCTCCAATTATCCCTGTCCTGGGCTATTATCCCTGTCCTGTGACCAACTACATGCTGTACCTCTGCTTAAAACAGGTGTTTGGCTGTATGCTAAGGTAACCATTCTTGCTTATGCTAACAAGGTCCTGAATTGCAAATAAAAGAAGTGTTAGTCTTTCAAAGGAAATTCTAGACCCTGAGGGTAGTTTCGTAATATATGTTCCGAAGGTTGGGGCTAGAGGGTTATGGTGTAAAGATCCCGCAAGAGTCACTCATGGGAGTTTGCAGGAGCCACGGATGGGCTGAGGTTTGCGAGAGCATAGCAAATGGTTATTATCTTGTCAAGAGGCGTGCAAGTGTCTCCTGGTTTATAGGTGACATTGTCAATTGGCTAACGGCTTTCATTACAAGGAACTTGTTGCGTACGAGGCCAATCACTCGTTCTACGTGGATTCACACGTTGGCGAGCTTTCTTGTTTTTTTTTAGTGTCTACAGCTGTCAGCTGCTTCTGGCCCTTGTTAAATGCAGGTATATGCAGCTTAGCACCACAGTAAGTCCCACTGAGTCAGCGATGTCGAATCCTCGGTCAGTTAGAATTATACCTCCTGGCGACAATTTGTCCAGGATACCGCAGTGTTCTGTGATGTGCTTATCAGCTGTTCTGCCTTCCTAGCCTTCAGAAATGTATGATATGGAACCCTGGGGGCATATGCCAATTAAGAACTATGCAGTGTTGCAGTTCTTATAATTAGACCATGTTTCACTCCTTGGGAGCAAGGACGATGGCATTTCAATGCGAACTTCAAAGCAGTCTAGTATAACTGCTACCTTTGAGCCAAAAGAATGAAATGGTGAATTCCAATGGCAGATTCGGAATGGCCGACGAACTCTGTGCCGGAGCACTCCACTCCTGCGGAGGGCAACCGAAGGAAATCTGCCAATGGAACACAGATGCTCCCTCCGGAGCAAATAGCAGGAGGCGCTAGCGCACATCCGCTTCTGGAAGCGCCCAGCATTCCTCGCGTATCGCGACGCTTTCCCAACATGTTCGGCTTGAACTTGCGCCCGAGGTGTATGTGGAAAAAAAAAGGTTACGTTTTGAATTTTTGCCTCCTGTGTTGTGATGGAAGTCACACCGCGTGCAAGTGTCCTCCTCTTGTCGATGGTGAACCAGGCACGTGCAGATAAAACGCGCAACTTTCGCTTTCTTCTCCGCGCGGCCGAAACATGACGTCGAAAACCGTTTTGCATACGCTAGCTTCTTCATCGCTTGAGTCCTCACTGGTCGATTCAGAGCTAGAGCTAGAATAATCGCTCTCCTCAAGCAGTAAAAGCGCGAGCTGACACTGCGCTGCTCATGATTGCTTCTGATCTGCGACAGAGAACGAGCGCGCTCGGGCAGCGCGTAGCGTCGGTCACGTGGTACGCCACGCTCTGCGCACGCGCCGGGCGCCTACGACTTCCGGTAGAATGCGCCGCTTTTCGCGGAGTAGAGAGAGCTGCTCCGCGGAGTGGATGTGGCGGCGGAGCTGCTTCAGATCTGCCAATGAAACATAGAGGGAGCACTTTCAATCTGCCAATGGAACAGGCTTGCTCCGCATGGATCAGAAAGACTGCTACCGGAAGTGCTCCGAATCTGCCATTTGAATTCACCAAAAGAATGTTTGTGGCATGGTCCTCTGCATGTCGCTTCTGGATGACCATGATATAAGGGACCTAAGTCTCCAAAATGAAGCATCAAGCCACTTATCAAAAATCCTGCTTATGGTTGCGCATGACTCACCAAACCTGCAAGCGCAAGGTCTTGGTGTGGCAAGCTTAACATTTAGCTTCATTAAAAACACAATGAATTCTTGAAATTTGGGTAGCCCATTCTGTGGTGCATGCTTCACCACACATTCAACATGCTGAAATATTGCCCACAACATTGAAAAGTTTAGCAATCCAGTGTAGAAAGCTACTTTTCCGTTGTCCTCGCGAAGAAATTGTGCTGTCCTCAGAAATTGCTTGACCATCCTTCTCCCGCTTCAACTCGCACACCTCTGAAGTGAGTCTCCGGTTGTCATTCTCAAGTGCCTGCACGTCTTGCATTGTGGAGTCTACCTTTACATGAGCATGTGCTGTGAAAAAAAGAAGAGCCAATGTTTTACACATTGGCTCTTCTTTCAAAGGGGTAGACGTTCAAATGATAACATGTGAAAAATAGTTTGTGCAAACTTACCTATGCTTGTTTGCAAAGCCTCGTCGCAGGTTGGAGGCAGTGAAGAACCGTTAGAGTCTTCTTCTGAACCAGCACCCTTTTTTTTAGGGAGTCACCTGTCAGTGCAAACTGACTACTTGCCGTGCTAGTTGAAGGGGCGGGTACTTTGGCTTCACTGCGCTTTCCTCAACGTTGAAAGCGTGCATCTTCAGCTGCAGTTATTTCGTTGCTTCCGCAGCACAGACACAATGCAGGCGCCCAGTCTGGATTTGTGTCGTCCATTAGATTGGATGGTCTGCCTGCAAATCAAGAGTCGTGCCCGAAGCAAAATTTTGTAGGCATTCAAATAATTGTCTGAAAATGTGTGAGCATTCTTTGCATATGAGTGATTCTTCCATTTCACCAAGCTGATTTCTTTGGTGCCATTGCAACGACTCTTATCAGTGTGTGTGACCGTTTTAAGATCATAAAAATAACTGAGCCAACCCATACCACATTTTCTTTCCATTTTTTTCCGCGAGGACCAGCAATGCGAGAAATAAAGCATTCAAGACGGCCTCGCGAGGACTGTTCTCTTTCCTACCAGATTTTTGTTTTTCAATTTTTCATTGTCGGTTCTAAATCTGGAAATCATCAGCGTTATAACGATTACGTGTTACCTTGATCCACTAAGCACTTATTTTGAAGATGTAGGGCGTCGTGCTTTCTTGCGTTACGTACACATTGTTCTTGGGTGCACGCCAAAGAATGCTCGCGCGTGACATCGCGCTGCCCAGGCTCGAAAGCAGTACGGTAGCACGCATAAACTTCGCCGGGCACGCCGGGCATGTACACGTGGATGGCTAAGCACACATGCCTAGAAATGACCATGCGAATATTTCCATGCGAAAACACACACACACACACACACACACACACACACACACACACACACACACACGCGCGCGCGCGCGCGCGCACATACCATGGACATTACAGGCTGAAATCGCGATATAATTATGAGGCACGCCCTAGTGGAAGGTTTCGGTTAATTAATTTTGACTGCCCGGAGTTCCTCAGCGGACCCTACCACCCAACACGGGCATTTCTCAGAGAGGAAAAGGCGACCAACGGCTCGGTGTGCACGAGCAAGCAGCCGAGCAGTGACGAGGACTGGCGCTTTTGCTGCCGCACTGCCCTTTAAGATCATGCGTAATGTACAGTAGTTTAGTATGTTATACTCATCCGAAACAAAGTGGTGACCGCAGAAACGCACGTGTTTCAAGTTCTCGAGGTCCTTCCTATCTATCCGGGAAAGCTACAGGCGCCGACGTTTCTCCGACAGCACTATGTGCGTTCGCACTGCTACGTTATTACCTTCGGTAATGAGTGCGAACCTACACTCTTAGCACAGTAACCTTTATTTTATAGGTACACAAAAATGTGAAAATACGCTCCTTTACTAAAGGTTAAAGTGCTTTAACATTTAGTAAAGGAGCATATTTTCCCATTTTCGTGTACCTATAAAATAAACTAAAGGTTACCGTGCTAAGAGTGTATACCCGGTTCTGCGTTGATCGGCTTCGCAACAGTCCGGCTTCTTGTGCGGCAACCGAAAATCGCGCAGATCGGCATGATCGCGAAGCGAGAAGGAACTGCGAGTAACAACGTGTCGACGCGCGCAGCCTTCCGTACGCTTCTGAAGGTTCCTAAAGATGGCGGGCAGGATCGCGGACTGGGGAGGAAGTGACGCGCGTACGGGAGCCAAGTTGCGCGTAGGTCCGCCATCTGATATCGCGCGGTATGTCGTGTTTGTAGCCGTGTTGGACATGGTAAGCGATGCTCAGATTCTCTAGAATCGTTCGGCCTGATTTAGCCTTGGCCAATCGTTCGAACTGCGAGATTTGTTGCGCTTCGATAAGCTCGTCAAGGGTATTGTGTAGGCCCAGTTGAAGGAGCAAGTCTGTGCTGGCGTTTTGCGGCATCCCTAGTGCTTGTTTGAATATTCTTCGAATGAGGCTATTGAGTTTTGACTTTTCTGAGGCGGTCCATCGGCGATAGCCCGCCACATAAGTGATCTGGCTGAGTACGAAGGATTGGATGAGGCGGATGATACTATAGCCTCTTTCATTCCTTTGTGTCGATTGGTGATGCGTTTTATGAGGCGCATCGTGTTTGATACCTTGGCGTCAACCTGCCGAACTGTCTCGCTGTTTGCGCCCTTACCCTCGATGATCAGCCCCAAAACTCTAATTTTATCCACGGCTGGTATGATGCGACCATCGCTTGTTATGAGTGTTACATCGACGTGAGTGTGTGTTTGGTAGTGTTTTGGTGGTCGGCCTTTTAGTGTAGGGCGATATTGCAGCAGCTCGTATTTCTCCGCCGAACAGGGTAGTCCCGTCCCACGAAGATACCGTTCCACGATGTCAGTCGCCTCCTGTAATCTCTGTTCTATATATACATCGCTGCCATCACACACCCAGAGGGTAATATCACTGGCATGGGAAGCGCGGGGTGCCCGCGCTTCCCATGGTTATCTCGGACGACATGAGCGCTCCTACAGTAATGGCGGCTGTCCTATCTGTGAAAAAAGCTCTGATATAATTGTACGTCCGGAGCCCCAAGTTTGAGGAGTTGATCTGATTTAGCATAGTGCCGTGTGTAATGTTGTCAAATGTTTTCTTAAGATCTATAGGCCGAGAATGGCCTTAGAGGAGCGGCCTGTGCTGTCAGTGATGTCATGCAGCATGGCATCCTGGGTCGAAAGATACCTGCGGAAGCCAATCATGTTGTGTGGAAATAGGTCGCTGTCCTCTAGGTAATTTGTTAGTCGAGCTATGAACACGTGCCACCATCAGTTTGCTCATGCCCGACGTTAAAGAGATGGGCCTAAGATTGTTAATAGTCAGGGGTTTGCCTGGTTTAGGAATGAGGATCAGATGGGCCTTTTTCCACTGCGGAGGCAAGCTGCCGGTGGTCCAGCAGCGGTTAATATATTTTGTGAGCTGCGTGATGGACTCGTCATCAAGATAGCGCAGTGTCTTATTGGTAATGTTGTCGGGGCCCGGGGCAGATTTCGTGTTAAGTTTGTGCAGGGCGGCACGGATATCCGCCTCGGTAAATTCCTCGTCTAGAACAGTGTTGGCCTGTCCTGTGTAGTCTTGGTGCTGCTGACGAGGAGCCTGAGAGACGTAGATGAGCTCTACTTCTCTAAGAAATTTCTCCTCTGTGCCCTTGTACGCGTGTATGAGTTTGTTTATGGTCTGTCCTATGGGCGGTTTTGTTGTCTTCTGGATCGAGTAGGAATCTCAGAAAATGCCACGTTTTACCTAAATGTAATTGTCCGTCCATTTCATTGCAGGTGTCATCCCAATGTTGTCTGCATAGCTTATTTGCATACGACTCTACCTCGTTATTGAGGAGCGCTATGCGTTTCCTGAGGGTTCTGTTATATTTCTGTGTCCGCCACCTCTTTTTGAGCGATTGCTTTGCCTCCCACATGTGGAGGAGCCGGCTATCGATCTCTTCAAGGTGTGCTTAGGGAGGTACAATTTGTGCGGCGTTGTTAACATCCTGTTTAAGCATGTGACCAATACTCTAAGCACCTTTTACTTATCTCTATCACCGACGTATTCAGCTTTCCCGTTCTATCCCTGAAACCCATGGCTTTATGCAGGGTAGTGTCTATAGCTACACCTAGGTGGACATCTGTACATTCAGTCAAAATGTGATCTATCGTTTCCCTAGCTTTTCCACAGCACGTACATGTATCCCCTTCTTTATTGAATTACGATCTGTAACTTCGGGTACTCAGGCAACCTGACCTTGCTTCAAAGAGTAAAGCGCTTCCTTTTGAATTGCCATAAAATTTTTCTCTCTTGATTCCGTCTTTCCCTTTTCTGTAGTTGCTCAATGCCGGTTTCTTCTCCATTGCTGCTATCCAACCTGACTTCTCTGCCGCTCTGACCATGCTCTTAACGCTCTTTTTCGTCCCATCCGTTTCATTACTGGTAAGCCTCCTATAGTAGGATACAACTTTAAAAAACAGCAGTCGGCAACAAAGGCCGATGGACCGCGCGCGTCGGTGTTACTCCGCCAGCCAATCACAAGAGCAAACAAAGTCGTCGTATGCGACCTTTTCAAAATGGCGCCGTGTTTATGCCTTCGGCATCTGCGGAGCGTCTGCTGTTCTTGAGTCAATTCATCGGTATAAGGCATGACGTGCTCGAGAAGCATGGACAAAAATGTGTGGAGTGTCAGTGTTTCGATCAGCCCGTTTTACGTGTGAAACTTTACTGAACTGGGTTGAAAAACTCGGGTGGCGGAGCTTATGGTGCGCCGGCTTTTCGCACTGCAAGCACTTGATTTCAGCTCAGTAATGAATTGTCCTTTCCATATTCTACTCTAATAAGCCAATGAATACGTAAACATTTACGCACCACTACATTATTTTAGCCACTCTCGCTTTATTTTGGTCACATGTAAAGTTCAAAGAAGGAACTATTTGAGGCTTCGCGCAGGTACAATGGCTGGCGGTTATACGAACGTGGGAGGGGCTTCACTGCAGACATGAGTTGTGTCCGACTATAGTTCCCTTCCTCCATTGTGAGTCAACGTTCTCCCTATACAAATATCTGAATACTTTCGCTGCCCATCTACTTTCTTTCATATTCCTTAATCTCTGTTTGTACCTATTTTTAATCTGAGCTTCCCTTCCCTCAAAGTCGGACCATCCCATATCCCCCTTAAGAGCCTCATTCGTGGTTATCCCACGCCCGACCAATGCGAGACGTCCGGCCGTCCTCTGATTCACGTCCAGCCTTGATTCTACCTCTGACCTCATGCACACCACTGAGTTTCCGAATGTAAATCTTGGCACCACCACACCTTTCCACAAACCGCGAATTACCTCGTACCTTTTGTAACCCCACAGCGCTCTATGCTTCATTATTGTGAAATTCCTCTTTCCTTTAACTATCATAGCTTTTTTTCTCACGGCCTCGTGGCGCCATTTGTCGAAGACAATGTCACCAACACAGTAATAAAAAAATCAAACCGCCTCAAGGGAAGAGTATGACACCTATCCCGACACTCGTAGAATCCTTACTCTGTGGGCCGAACTCTGTGGAAAACACTCGCCGCACCGGCAGCTTACGCATTTGACGCCATCACATACCCCGCCTAAACTATGAAATGTCTAAACAGACACCAAAACGAGCTCGGACGATGGCTTCTGGGAGGAAATTTTTGCACAGCAAATGCTACCATAACAGGTGAAATGGGTTGGTCACCGTTCGACATTCGAGAAGCAAGATCGAAACTACAATACATGGGCAGATTGAAATGTTTATTGAAAACAAATTATAGCAGCCGCATTTACCTCCATCTGCTCTATAAAGGCATCAAGACTTGCGTTCCTTGAATCAGAACTTGGGCCAAATTCAAACCTCCGAAACACTAAAAATGAAAGAGATTGGTGCAAAGAAATGTGCAAATGGGTCACGCAGACAAGTACGCACATCCTGGCACACAACGGCAAAGAAGAAAAACAGTAAATCGTACTATGCGGACCACAAACTCGAACCGTGCACCGAAGCGTACTACAGAGGGGATAGACCAAGTGCACTGCTCTTCCAGGCCCGCACAGGATAGCTGGCAACTCAACAGAGACTACATGAATTGTTTTACCCGGATCCGTCGTGCCGCTTGTGCGGTGCGCTTGAAGAAACTGTCGCCCACATTTTTCTGGCCTGTCCGCGCCTCCACGACTAGCCCCGCACATCGTCAAGCCTGGCGGAGCTCTTAAATCTGGCCAGCCAAGCAGAGGAGACCTACTTAGATCGGGTCAACTCCACTAAGAACCTTTTGCTGCGGTGGGAACGCCTGTGCAGGCAGACCGAGTCCGCATTGGCGGGGAAAACGCCCCCTCCCCCCCCCCCCCCCCCCACACACACACGCTTCTTTCGACAGCAACGTGCACCGGAACTCATATTGACACCGGCGGCAAAGGTGTCGGAAGTACCAGCCAGCCACACAGGTTATGAAGAAAAAAATGCAAAAGAAAAAAGGAAGAAAGTATTGCTTAAAGTACCCTGCGAATTTAATCTCTATCCTTCCTCAATGTACACAACCTATGCGCCGCCATTGCCAGCTGACGTCCAAGGTGGATTGGCTTGGCTTGCCTTGATTTCAACTGAATAACCTGTGTGTAGAAGAAGAAGAAAAAACTTCATTTTCGCAAGGTAAGTTTCCAGGCGTAGGAGGAGCCCTCAGTCCAGGGCCCCTGTGGCCTTTGCCATCTTGCCAACTCTGTCGATCAGCTTGAGCTGTTCATCAGACTTCGAGCAGGATAGCGCAGCCTCCCACTCCTCCGGTGTTGGTGCTTTGTTTACTGGCACTACCTCAGATTTTTGGCAGGCCCACGTAACGTGGTACAGTGTTGGGTGTTCCCCGCATAGCGGACATTTATCGTCATATGTCGTGGGATAAATTTTGCTAAGTAGGCTGAAATTGGGGTATGTATTAGTTTGCAGTTGTCTCCAGGCAACGGACTGCTCTCTACTAAGGTCTTTATGGGGAGGGGGATATGTCCTCCTTAAAGGGCCCCTAAACAACCCCGAGGTCCAAGATTTGTTTTAAAGATATAACTGCGCTCCTGTGCGGTGTGGACATGCTCCCGCAAGAATTTTGCGAATAGGTGCAATAATAGAGAAGTTACACGGGTTTAAGTGACCGCTTGCGCCGGTTTCGTTTTCTCGGTCGGCCTCCCCACCCTTCTCTGCTGAGGAGAGGGTAGGGGCGGCGCGCCGTCGAGACTCCGCCCACTTTTGACACGTGACCTGACGTGATCATTTGACGTCATTGACGCTTGTGCTGCGGAACCGGTTGCTCCCGTTCTAGAAACGTTGGGTTGCTCCTGCGCTCACGCCGGTGGGATGGCCAGGGGATATGACAATAGACGTTTCGACCAATCAACGAGATACGACTACGCAAAGTTGTTCGCGGTACGACATGACGACACCTAGGATGCGAGCGCGACTGGTCAGTCGCCGGAAAGAAGCGCGCGAATTGTTTTTTGAAATACGGCGTCTGTGTGGCGCGCAGCGCTGTCATATTCGCAGAATGTGATCGCCGCAACCTTCTCTATGATTGAGTTAGCTTGTTTGGGCGGCTTTGAAAAAAAGTAGGAGCCTGTTTAGTGGCCTTTGATGTTCCAAAATTGCTCTATAACCGTCTTGTGACTGTGCTCAGTTCCCCGTCGTGGTGCGCCCCCCGGTGTGTATGTATGTGTGTGTCGGTACGATTGTGTACTTGTGAAAACTGTGTTTTTCTTTTTTGCATGAACGAAATACTGGAACGAAGAACTATATATATATTTTCCTGGTGGCGTTTCAACGTCTGCCCTGTGTCAAAAGGGGTTAGGAACTCTGACTTTACTGAGTAGCGATAAACAAATTCAAGATAAAGAAAAACGGGCATTTCTCGAGCTACGTTTTGCTAGAATGTAAGGATAAAAAGTCATATAAGTTTAGCAATAGGTGGCCTGAACGTTGGTTATCTTGGTTATCGCATCAAGCTCTAAAAAGTGGTGACGCGGTGGCGCTGCCATCGCAACCTGTTTAGGGAGCCTACATGCTCCCTAAACCTCTTTATTGGTGCTTGAGCGGTAGTTCCTCCGCAGTGCATTATTGCAAGCGGCGAATGGAAAGGAGACGCGCAACTCTGCCTCCCTGCGGGAGGCTATGCAGTAACTCTAAGCCAAACTGCATTGGAAGGTGCCTATAGCAACCATGCCTAGCTAAGTATAGCCCGAGTCCTGTACTATCAGGGTATTGAGGGACCCTGGTACTATTGAAGGACTCTGGTATAGCCAAATAAGCTAAGCATAGTTGAGACCAATTAAGTGAAACTAAGTATAATTAAGCTGCAACTAATTACGCTATACCTAATTAAGCTAGTCCGAATTATACCCAATGTAATCAAGTTATGGCAAACTAAGCCAAGCCTAATTAAGCTGACACTAATTAAGAGAACAGCGATTAACCTAATGCTAATTAGTTTAAGACTAATCGTGCTGACAATAATTAAGTCAAACCTAAATTTAACTAATATTAATTAGGTCAGGTATGGTTAAGTTGGCACACCTAAATCAGTTAAGGCTAATTGAGGCAAGCCCAATTGGGCTAAGACTAAACAGATTGCCAAGCGAGACCTTGCAAAACCTAGCAATACCTAGCAAGGTCAAGTAACACCTAGGTAGCAAAAGCACGTCAAACTTCAAATCGACCGGCATCGTCTATTTCTTTTTCGCTTGAAGAACGTACGTTTGCGTTCCTTAAATTATTTGGAACTCTTGTAGGGTACATAAGCTGCTGTTTCAGCTCAATGTGCCGTAACAGCCAATTGTGAAAAACGAGCGCTAACTCAATACTAAACTATACTTCACTCATGCAACACGAATGCCAACATTGTGGACAAAACACAAGTTAAATATGGCCATAGAAAAAGGGGAGACGAGAACGCCGAGTAAGTCAGACTGTGAGGCTGGGTGATGCCAGTGCCCCGTGGAAGGGCAGATTACGCTTATTTCATATTTAACATGAACGTTCTGCGTGCTTCAAGCATTAACGTGTCATTGGAGCACGTCTATATAACTATTTGATTGCAATGAACGCTTTCATTTAGTTAACAGTTGCCTCGGACCGCTCAAAACGTTGCGTCGCTGTGTACATTTCAATGCGCGCCGCCGACCGCCTCTCCACACTAACGCGGTGACGGTGCTGCCACCTTTAGGTCGATGTCGAGGCCAATAGCCACCGTCACGTTCAACATGCGGTTCCGTGCAGCAATGCCACGACGTCGCTAGGTACGGCCCACAACCGCGGCAACGTAGGCCATGCTCGTTATGTACCTCGGAGTGACATCCAGTTCACACTTTAATTCTAGTTCATGCGGTTTTCTGTATAGTGAGCACAGGAGATCGTTCTTGCATGATCAGAATATCTTAGCACATTTCGGCAAATAAAGAGGTACTGAGCATTTAGCACTTTCTGTGATATGGGAAAGTATGTTGGTATGATATACATTTTAGTGCAGCTATATATAGTGAAAGCGGCACGGGGCGCAAGCCCTCGCGTTCTGTTTTTCTAATACAAGCAGATATTTTACAGACGGGTCCACCCGGGTTGACACTCCTCCTCACCGCCATCTTGGATCACCTAGAGCGCCCCCGTGGGAATTGCGAATACGCCATAGAATGTTCGCTGCATTCGCGAATTCAACATCATCCATACGCAAATTATGTACCATTCAGGCACCGGAAAACGACTTCGGGCGTCAGCAAATAATTGTATCCACGCCAGTACCCATGCTGGGCGCCGAGGTGCCCTTCCTCTTAGGTTTGGATACAAACACAGACGCTTTACACCTCCAGCCGGCCTCGCGTGCGTTTTGTCTGAACTCGAGCTCATAGCAACTAATGCACGTACACGTCTGAAAACGAAGCCCTAACAAGTATTTCAAACTTACAGCTTTGCTACAGGCATAGTGATGCAATATGCGGATGTGAGCGTTTCTAATTGTTCCGTGCTTAGCAAAACGTACGGCAAACAGGCCGCCGTACGCGAAGAACGTGAGAGAACCATTTTGCATCCGATACGACGCCCGGTGGTGTGTGCTCCGACATGAGGCATATGGCTATTCAAGACACACAGGACGACGAGTGATCAGCGAGGAGGCTCCGCCTAAAGTCCCTCTGTGGAGAGAGAGGTGGTTCTGAGGAAAGAAATTAATTTCTGGTGGCGGTCGAGGCGCGAAGAGTACCGAAGCGCTGACTACCGGCGTGAATTAGCATGACAGCCTGCTTCGCTCTATCTATCGTTCCTAGATTGCGGTACCACCGCGACGAACCTAAGGGAACCAAGAGTGCAGTATAAGGGGAAGCGATGTTAGTGTAAGAGTAATATTGCTTGCTAAACAGTATAGTTCGCTGTAATCAACACCTTTACATTAACCGAACGACAATTAAATGCAACTTTTAAAATGCTGTAGTGAACATATATGGCCCCTGTGTTCCCTGTGTGAGCGGTGTTGCGGTGGTGTATCGGTAGGGCTTCCACCTCATCTCGTCAAAACCCGGTTGAACGTAGGTTCGAGTCTGCCTGCGTGGAACTTTTTCATTGTGAACGTAGGTTCATTTTTTTATAGATCCACTTCCGTTACAGAAGTACGTCATTGATTTCGTGGTGGACCCCGGCATAAAACACTTTCGTGTGAAAGTGGCCCTAGCTTTTGCAGACCTTGCGGGAGCACGTCTCAGCGCCATGAGGAAAGGGCAGTTGGGTAGATAGACGAAGATAGTAAAGAAGTTTGGGAAGGAGAACAATTGGAGCACAAGCCGCGTGAATGCGCTGGAAGTCGGAAGGAAGCCTGAGTGGGCCGGTTGGAGCAAGGAGCGACTCCAATGGGGCAGCTTAGGCGAAAAGGAAATGGCAGCCGCCGGTCGGCTGTTGCCTCAAAGGTTGGATTACAGTGTACTAGAATGGTGAGTTCAGGACAGGGCGTGTGTCATGCGATGGTGTGAAGCGGGGAGTGTTGACAGGCTCCGGATGTACGTGGTTGCGCTGCGGTAGCGTGGGCCGTACGCTCGGCAGGGAGCAAGACAGCAGCGGCTTGCTTTTGCTGTATTGTTTACGTCGGTGTGCGGTGCTGTTGTTCTCTGTCACCTCGCTTGAAGAAAGAAGGAACTCGCGTTTTCTTCACTGTAAAAGGCACTCGAGAGATCCAATGCCTGGCCGTAGGCATCAACGCCATTGCTTCGCTCCGGGGGTGCAAAACTGGGTATCAGTGGACGAATGGAGCGCGGCCGTCGCTCTTCGCCGTGCCGAAGGATTAAAATCTCCGCAAACAATGGGAACGGAACCTACACCGAAAGGATAAAGCATTAGACAAGACTTGCTCCGTCTGTGAGTTGCATTTCGAGCAATCATGCATCGCAAGAGACATTGTGCACATCGTTAATGGCGAAGAGGTCCGCATCCATCGGGGAAAGCCGGAGATGTTGCCCAGTGCAGTGTCATCTTTGCTTCCAAATGCGCCGAGCTACCTGTCCAAGAAAACACCGCTTCAGAGGCTCCCGAGGAAGAGGCAAAGCGCAAGCATATGCCCCATCGAAGAGAAGCGAACTTCGAGTTATGACTCTGCCTCTGACCAAGAAGCGAGCTGTGCGGGAACATAACATGCAGCATATTGACGGAATCAGACAGTGAACCGTCTGTGCAGGGTGATTTTACGAAGCTGGAAGTTCCTTCGAAGTACTGGAGCTGTACCGCATACCTGATGATAGTGTGAAGTTTATTGCAGACATTCCTCGCCTAAGACCGTACATGGATGTTGGTAGAAGCCTGCGTTCTTTTGTGAGGCGAGTGAGTATAACTTTTTCGAAGAGTTTGCCAATATAAAATGTCAGTGCTATTGGCCGTAGGTGATCAAGGCTTTGTCGTCTTTCTGGTTTAGGTATGAGTACAATCTGTGCCAGTGTCCATTCTGCAGGTATCTTTGTGTGCGAGGTGGTGGCCAAGTACTGCACCAGGGAGTCCTGTTCTGGTGTTGGCGTGAGCCGTGAATTTCAAGCACTGTGTAAACAAAACAAAATGTTGTACTTTTGAGAAGTAAAAACACCTGTAGGTCCAATAAAAAGCTAATTTGCCTTCAAAAGTTACCTTTATTTCATATGGTCATTGTATCGTCAAGTTGCGCATGCGCTCCCTGATTAACCCAGTAATTTTTCAATAGAAAGAGAAGGTGGTTTCGTGTGGTGAACTTGTACTCGATTCCCACCTTGTCCTTCTTCCTACTTCCTTTCTTCCTAATGACGCCGAACTCCACCAGCTGACGTTACCGCTGCGAAGTAGGATGAGTGTAAGTCTTTCCCCTACTACCTGTCCGTCGTTGCGGTTGCGTTGTCTCTACTTGAAGTATGGATACCAGCCCTTTTCTCACACAAACACAACTTGACTTTATATACATGCCTTGCACCTACGTCACGACCAGGAGCTGCGGGATACCGTTTCGCCATCGTGGAGGACCAGCCGCGGCAGTGAAAGTGCGGACGCGTACGCGTTTCTGTACTCGCTCTCGTTAGCCGCGGTACTTGAGTTCCCGAATAGCAGGAAAGCAATGAAGAGACGAGTGTGAAAGAACACGAACCTTTTTCACTTGCCAAAAGACGTACACAGTCAATGCGGCCGCACGAAGAAGGTAAAAGCCCGAGGCAGCGCAGTTTGTGGCTGACGCGTATCAAGCGCGCCAATCGCGACACCGAACACGCTGATACATCCAAGTGTGCACGAGGGCCTAGAAATGCTTTGCGAGCAGAGTTATGCGCCTGTTCCTGCCTTGAGCATCGTCCGTCGGCTCCCGCCGTAACCGATCGCGAACGAGCGTAGTGTTGCGACTGGGGGTCGATTGCTGTGGGTTGCCTCAGGCCACCATGAAGGTGGTGGAAATGGGAGTGGGGCCGAGGTTCAGGGCCGTCGAGAGAAGAGAAAGGCAAACTATATTTACATCTTATATTACAAAAATATACAGGGTTATGTACAAGAAACTTTTGAGGATCTTCACTCTCTTGATCCCAGTCGTCGTCTGCCCTCGATGTCCCCGTGGCCTCCGACGGAAACTTGCCTCCCCTGCCATAGGTTGAAGGTAGGCAGGAGGAGGGGAAGGAGGCCCGCAGTCATCCGATGCTTGTCGACCAATCGAGGCCTCTCCGAACTGCACCACCTTGGCTGCACGTGTGGTCCCCCGCTCGGGCCGGCTGCACGTCGTCGCCTCCTTTCCGTTTCCCGCGACGCTGGTTGCCCCAAGGTCACCAACAGGGCTAATGGGGACGGACAATGTCCAGCAGCGCCGCGGGAGTCCTCAACGGCAGGCCGAGGCGCCCCAACCCCGGGAAACAAAGGGGTGGCGCTGGCGGGCAGGTCGGCCTGAAGGCGCCGGCGAGGCCGCACCGCCGCTGCGCCTCCCCTGCTGGGGCAGCATCAGCCGATGGAATCACCTCGGTGATCACCCCGAACCCATTAGGCAGGTCGGACTGATGGCGCCGGTGAGGCTGCGCTGCAGCTGCATCAGCCGCGAGGACCTTGTGGAGGAACCACGATCACAACAGCCCGTCCACCGCCGGCAGAAGGACTCGCAAGGGGTGCAGCTCATCGGTGCCCCATGAAGAGGCCTGGCAGCGTAGTATGGCCGGAGTCGTTTGATGCACCGAAATGGGATCAGCAGGTCCGTAATAACGAGGGCCATCGGTATGGAGGTCCCTGCAGGTCGAAGGCTCGGGACTGGCATTAGCGATTAAACCCGCACAGCGCCCGAGCAGCGACAAGGCAAGCACACAACCTCCCCCGAGATATGCCAGGTTATCGCACTCTCCCATCTCCGATCTTAACTTCAGCTCCATGTCGGCAGAAGCGCAACCACACCATAGAGCGCTGCATGAACGGCCCTAAACAAATTTATAATGGTAGCGTAACTAATCTTTTCATGAATTTGGATTTCAGCCTTATACTAAAGAAGGCGCAAATCACTTCGGCTAGGTGCAAGCGACGAATGAGATAAGACAGAAAGCATCGAGGTAACATAGAAAACACTCTTCACAAAATCGAGTTGAAGCATAAAATACACTGGCACTAGGCCGACAAACAAGTAAACAAGCAAGCAAGCAAACAAACAAACAAACAAAAAAAACACATGCCAAAGGAAGGGAAAATAACAGAACAAAGGAGGCCAACTCTGATTTCGAATGGTAACGCTCATCAGTGAGAGCAGCCTCTACTAAGGGCATCCGCATTCCCATTCTCCCGCCCCTTTTTGTAGTGGACTTCAAAATTATGCTCTTGCAGGGCCAGACACCATCGTAGTAGGCGACCATTTTTGGGCGACATATTCCGGAGTCAAGAGTTCGACGAAAGTTCGTCTGGTCAGGTATCATGATGAGGATGTAGATGCAGTCACTGACCAAGTCAAGGTGAAAAAACACAGAGACGTTTCGGGACCCGTACGGGTTCCTTGTTCACACTATAAGCAGGCAAGAGTCGTATGTCGCTTTTTTATGCCAAAATGTGACTTAATGACCGGATGTAGCTGGCGGGTAGATTCCCATCTGTCCTGTTGATAGTGTCCTCAGTTGTCTGGATAAAAACAGATTCCAAAAGCAGTCTCGTGGTCGAATTCTTTTCCTTAGCTATGATAGCGGCGTTGTCCCAATCGATGAGATGACCGTGGTTATCGGCATGCTCAGCCAAGGCGTTTGACGCTTTCTTGTTGTTGGCCACGTCCCTTTTATGTTCTTTTAATCTTCTGGTGAAGTTGCCGGTTTCGCCGATGTAACTGCAGCTGCAGTCTGCGCATGGCACCTTGTAGACAACACCAGGGTATCGCTTGCTGTCTAAGCGGTCCTTCACGTTCAAAAGCTGATTCCTAAGCTTGTCGGACGGTATGTGAGCAACGCGAAGGTCATATCTTGAAAAGATACGGCTTAGGGCTTCGCTGACTCCAGGAACATATGGGATGCCGGCGCGTCTTCGAAACGACCTGCCCTGGGATGGCTTGGTATGGAGGACACGATCTTCAACATTCTTAATAAGTCACATGAAAGTCACAAGAAAGTCACAAGAAGTCACAAGAAAGGAAACTGGACGCACTCAGGCCGCAGGACGACGCCCAAACTAAAGCCGCCGTTCTCAACTTGTCCTCGTACAAACCTACTGCATCGGAACTGGCCATCCTGCGCAAAGGATTAAACTTCAATTCCGGCGCCCCACCGAATCCGACGAAAGTGATCTGCGCCGTAGAGCGAGCCGTCACACAGCTTCCTCCCGAAGTAAGGGACGAAGCTCGCACGCGCACTATCGGTGTTCTGTCAAAGTGGCGGACGCAGGGCACTCGTGCACGGTCTTCACCGACTGAAAAAGCGACCATCAAGGGCCTCCGGAACAATGCCTCCATCACCATATTCCTGCGGACAAGGGAAACGCCGTCGTGGTACTCAACAGAAGTGAGTACGATCAGAAGATGCTGAATTTGCTCTCGGACGGCGATACTTACGTGGCGATGCGGAAAGGCCCCACGACTAGCCTCCAATCTAAACTGCAGAAACTGCTCGCGAAGATTTTCCAATTCGTGCCGCCTCAGCAGAAGCACCTTTACTATCGTCTCCTGTGTACTAATGGATCTGCACCCGCAATTTACGGTCTGCCGAAAGTACACAAGCCAGGCATTCCGCTACGGCCCATCGTTGACTTCACGAGGTCACCGCTGCACCGACTTTCGGGTTACCTACACCAAGTGTTGGGCCCGCTCGCCGGAAAGACAGCTACACACATTGCCAATTCCTCAGCTTTCGTGGAAAGAGTGCGCGACATTACTGTGGATGAAGACGACGTCATGGTGTCCTTCGACGTCAAATCGCTCTTCACTTCGGTACCTGTCGACTTGGCCGTAGCAACATGCAGAGAGGTCCTGTTGGCGGACGAAACGCTCGCGGAGCGCACCCCGTTGGAGGTAGCGGACTTGTGTGAGCTACTGGAATTTTGCTTAAGCAACACCTACTTCACTTACCGCGAGCAGTGTTACAAGCAGATCCACGGAACTGCCATGGGGGCCTCCATCTCCGTTACTACGGCGAATTTGATCATGGAGGTGATTGAACAGAAGGCGCTCGCCAACTTTGTTCCCAAGCCCAAGATATTCGTGCGCTACGTGGACGACTGCTTCTGCATCGTCAGTAAGAATGATGCCCCACGGCTCCTGCGTCTTCTCAACTCTACAGAAGCCGCCATACAGTTTACCGCGGAATATGAGTGTGACGGCAGCCTTCCTTTCCTCGATGTGCAGGTGAGCCGCACCGGGCCTAGCCTTTCGTTTGCTGTGTACAGGAAAGCAACGCATACCGGACACTACCTGAATTTCAATTCGTCCCACCCAGCCTGCCACAAACAATCCGTTGTTTCTTCACTGGTGACGCGGGCAACACGCATTTGCTCAAGTGACGACGCAATGAAGAAAGAGCTGCAAACAATACATCGAGAACTATTGACGAACGGGTACCCGAAAAAGTTTATTAAGAATGTTGAAGATCGTGTCCTCCATACCAAGCCATCCCAGGGCAGGTCGTTTCGAAGACGCGCCGGCATCCCATATGTTCCTGGAGTCAGCGAAGCCCTAAGCCGTATCTTTTCAAGATATGACCTTCGCGTTGCTCACATACCGTCCGACAAGCTTAGGAATCAGCTTTTGAACGTGAAGGACCGCTTAGACAGCAAGCGATACCCTGGTGTTGTCTACAAGGTGCCATGCGCAGACTGCAGCTGCAGTTACATCGGCGAAACCGGCAACTTCACCAGAAGATTAAAAGAACATAAAGGGACGTGGCCAACAACAAGAAAGCGTCAAACGCCTTGGCTGAGCATGCCGATAACCACGGTCATCTCATCGATTGGGACAACGCCGCTATCATAGCTAAGGAAAAGAATTCGACCACGAGACTGCTTTTGGAATCTGTTTTTATCCAGACAACTGAGGACACTATCAACAGGACAGATGGGAATCTACCCGCCAGCTACATCCGGTCATTACGTCACATTTTGGCATAAAAAAGCGACATACGACTCTTGCCTGCTTAGTGTGAACAAGGAACCCGTACGGGTCCCGAAACGTCTGTGTTTTTTCACCTTGACTTGGTCAGTGACTGCATCTACATCCTCATATTCCGGAGCCATGACAAGGGGCAGTGATCCGTTTCTACAACGAAATGCGAGCCCGCCAAGTAGCAGCGAAGCTTGTAGATGGCCCACACCAAGCATGCGCACCCCTTCTCCGAGGTGCTGTAAGCCTCCTCGCGTGTGGAAAGCTTGCGGCTTATAAACAGCACAGGGTGTTCCTGTTCATGCTCGTCTCGCTGACTCAAAACGGCGCCCAAGCCCCTTTCACTCGCGTCACACTGCAAAATGAACGGTCGATTATAATCTGGTGCTCTTAAAATCGGGCGTGAAGTCAGGGCTTTCTTTAATGCGAGAAAGGCGCTTTCTTTTGACTCCTCCCACCGGATCTTAAGGGGCTGTCCTTTCCTTAAGCTGTCTGTGAGCGGACTGGCAATCTGAGAATAATTGGGGATATAATGTTGGTAATACCCCGTGAGTCCTAGGAACGCCCGGACATCCGTTTTAGTGACAGGTCGGGGATAGTCCTCGATGGCGGCAAGTTTGAGTTCATGAGGCCGCCGGCACCCGCGCCCAATAGTGTGTCCTAGGTATTCTACTTCCGCCTGACCCAAATGACACTTTTCTGCTCTCATAGTGAGCCCAGCGTCCCTTAATCTCGTCAGGACGTCCCGCAAGTGGCCCAAATGCTCATTCCAGCTGTTCGAAAAGACGGCAATATCGTCGAGATAGGGAACAGCGTAGTCCTCGGCTCCCGCAAGCACCCGGTCCATTAGCCGTGAAAAACAAAAGGGAGCATTTTTAAGCCCAAAACTCATGACTAGGGGGCGGAAAGTGCCCAAGGGAGAGATAAAAGCAGCGTAGTTGCTGGCTCTTTCTGTCATTGGGACCTGCCAGTAGCCACGTGTAAGGTCGAGTGTGAAGACGTACTGCGCCTTGCTGACAGTTTCCACTCTCTCCTCAATGTTGGGAATAGGATACAGCTGGTCTCGCGTGATTGCATTCAATTTCCTGTAATCAATGCACGGTCTCGGTTCCTTCCCGGGAGCCTCCACTAGCATCAAAGGGGAAGTGTACTCACTTTCGGACGGAACAATAACCCCCATATCCAACATCCTTCGAATTTCTCGTGCGAGAATTTCTTTCTGCTTTGGTGACACCCGATAAGGTTGTGAACGAATGGGCTCGTCGGAAGTTAACACTATATCGTGCTCAATCAAATCGGTCCTCCCTGGCTTGTCCCCGAAAGATCCCTCAAACTCCTTGAGTAGTTGATCGAGCTCACGTTTTTGTGTTTCATTCAGGTTCGAGTTACGGGTGACCGTATCTAGCAAACCCGCGGTCGACGGTGAATTTGAAGCATTCCCGGGAAAAATAAAGTCTGTTTCTAATTCCTCGGGAACATTTAACGCGAGCTGGACTACTGCTGACCGCTGTCGGTAGGGCTTCATCAGATTGCAATGGTAAATCTTTACCTCCTTCCGCCTACCTGGTAGCTTAATCGCATAGTTAGTCTCTGACAGCTTGTGCATAACCTTCGCAGGGCCCTCCCACTGGACCGCGAGCTTGTTAGCTTTAGACGCTGTAAGAAGCATAACCAGATCTCCCTCAGCAAACGACCGTCGACGCGCGTTTCTATCGTAAAGACGTTTCGCCTTAAGCTGCGCAGAAGTCATATTTGCCTCGACGAGCTTCCTGCAGGAATGGAGTCGCCCGAGCAAGCCCAACACGTATTCGACCACCGTGGGGTCATCACCTTTGCCCTCCCAAGACTCTCGCAGCATGCGAAGTGGGGTTCTTAATGCTCTCCCGTAGACGAGTTCGGCGGGACTAAAGCCCGTGGCTTCGTGTGGTACCGATCTCAGGGCGAACAGAGTGGCCGGCAAACACGCTTCCCAATCTTTCCGATTCTCGTAGCATAATGCCCGTAACACTCGTTTAAGGACGGAATGCCAAGCTTCGACGGAGTTACTCTGGGGGTGTCTGACGGCGCTGTGTATTATTTTAATGCCACATCTTTCCAAAAAGGTTGTGGTGAGTGCACTGGTAAATACACTACCCTGGTCGCTCTGTAGCTCTGACGGGAAGCCCACGCGCGCAAACACTGAAAGTAGTGCGTCTACTATTTCTGCCGAAGAGAGCTCCTTCAAGGGGATCGCCTCTGGGAATTTCGTGGCAGGGCATATCGTAGTTAAAATATAGCGACACCCTGACTTTGTCACTGGTAGGGGGCCGACGACATCCACTACGAGGCGGCGGAAAGGCTCACTAATTAGTGGCACCAATTTCAAGGGTGCCTTCTGTTGGTCGTGTGCCTTGCCGATTCTTTGGCACACATCGCAGGACTGCACATATCTTTCGACATCCTTGAAACAGTTAGGCCAATAAAACTCACTTAGTAGACGAGCCTTCGTTTTCCTATTGCCAAGGTGGCAAGCCCACCCGCTACCGTGACATAGCTCCAGTATTTTAGCTCGATATTTCTGTGGGACCACTAACTGGTCATAGTGCACTCCTTTCGTATCTTTGTACTGACGGTACAAAATTCCGGCGCGACGGCGGAAAATTACGTTTTTCTGCGCTAAGCCCTCCTCGACCGTATCGCCCAATTTCTGAAGCGTTTGGTCTTGGGCTTGCTCCGCCGCGATAGTCTCTGGACTTACTTTTGATAAGTCTGCAAACTCGTTCATGCAAGGGGGCACGAAAAAGTTGTCCAGTTCCTCTCTTATCTCACAAGAGTCACTAGGGCCATCTCCACCTTCGCCTGAGGCGGCCTCCTGATTTTCTTCTGTCACCGTTTCGTCGGGAGTCTGCGCCTCTTTATTCCCTGAACTAGCAAGCTCCCGTGCGATCTCTCTTGCCCTCGAACGCGTCAGAGCGTGCACCGTGTGTTCTCCGAAGCTAAGGCCTTTCTTTCTCAATATGTCCTCGGAATGGTTGGAAAAGAGGTAGCCGTACTGCTCTGGTAGAGTTCGTGACACAGCGGCCTCTGTTTCCAACTCTCCAAACGGACCTTCCCCAGGCAGCACGCAACGTAGGGCCGATATTGGTTTTATGGCGGCAAAGTTCGGCCCATCCACGGCCTAATGTTGCCGACGGCGAGCCAGTATCGGCCACGCCGCCGTCAATGACTGGCAACGTCGGGCTACTATAGCCGCTGCCCCGCCGATATCGGCAGGCCGTCGACTGTAATCGGCAACATGGGGCCGCATATGCCGCGTTACTGCCGACATCGGCTGAGGCGATGGCTTTCAACGGCAACTATGGCGCCGATTTTGCCTTTTTACAGACAATATGGTCTGGCCGACGCCGTTTATCGGCAACACTGTGCCAAGTATGCCACCTCAGAGCCCCCGTCGGCTAGCCGATAACTTTCTCCGGCAAATGTGGCGCCGATTTTGCCGCTTATCAGAATCGCCTGAGGAATGGCGAATTTGGCGCGATATTTGCCCAGAAAGATTATTTCACAGGAAACATTGAGTCATTTCTGCTGTCCTGGAGGCAACGTCGGCTACGCCGCAGCTTTTCATGGTTGATATCGGCCGGGCCTCTTTGGAAGCCTGCTGTATATAGCAATAGAGATCCGATCGAGACAAGCCTGACCGAAATTCACTTGAGAGATTCGACGTAAGAATAAGATGTTGAGCTTCATATATTCATGTATACGCGTTTCAGTGCCGGAACATAGCGCACGTGCGTTTTGAGCAGCATATATGACATTATGTTCGCGCGCATTGTTTTTAATAAGCAGGGCATACAAAAAAACATGCATATAAACTATTCATATATACATCTATACGCCGTTTTGCGGGAACTTTGCGAAACAGGCTGGCGCAACAGTTAACATTAGCCAGAATGATCGACAAGCATGGTGGAAAATTATCTGACAGCGCATGTCAGAAAATTTAAATTCATAGAAATTGTTCGTGCTGACATCGATGGGCACAACCACCACTCATATGTTCAAACAAAGATAAACAGTCGGAAGCGGCGCTCTATACGACTGACATTTAGCAACCTATAGAAGGAAAGGACATACGGAGGTAACAGCGCAACAGCGAGTGGACAAAAAAGGTCTAGCGCAGACATTATGGTGCGCTGAAGCGGAAATAAACTCTCGCAACCGGCGTTATCCTACTGACATTTAGCAGCCTATGAAAAAGAAGGCTACACGGAGCTAGCAGCGTGACAGCGAGGGGACAAAACAGATCTAGTGCTAACTTTATATTCAGAGGATGTTAGCTGTTTTTATACACCATGAAATACATAGATCCCTTTTGCATTGCAAGTTCAAATGAAGTGCTCTTGTCAAGACCAGGACATTTGCGAAAAAGGCAAAAACGAAAAATACAAAGCAGTCATATGGCAAGCATTTTTCATCTCAAAGGTGGCAAACAAATGCACACACGTATAATTGATGTATAGAGAGCTTTTCTGGTGAGTTCTACTAGAGTGTATGTGACCACAAAGTGTTCTTGCGCAGGCGATGTGCGTATTTTATGGTATATAAAAACAGCAAGCATGCACTGAAAAAAAAAAGAATCAGTTGAAAATCAAAGCTCTCTTCTGTTCTCTAGTTTCTTCATATGTTTGTGCAGGGTCACAGTATAAACCAACCGTCCTAAGTCAAGCTGTTGTTGACCACGTGCCCCTCCACTACATTTCATCAGTGCGTTCGCAAAACTAGTGCACTCCTTTCAAAAGCAGCTCCGCAACGCATGTATCGCAGCTCGCATAAGCTCAGCAACAGAAAATAATTGTCTACTTTTCGGGTAAACTTATACCTCCCTTTTCCACCTCCATGCTCTCTACTACCACGCAGATACAATAGGCTAATAATTTCTTAATGTGTCCACGGCATTGCGTATAATTCCTTCTTTCTTTATTTTTTGCTTTTTTGTGAACGACCGTTAGTGCGTTCTTTCCATACGTGTCGAATTCTTTTACACATCGGCCATCGCGGTTACGTTGTACTAGTTAGGTGAGAAGAATACATCGAGCTTGACTGCATGCTCTGTGCAGCGAGTGTAGGATTTGTCTCTGACGTTCATATGAGACTATGGTGTCGATAGAAGCCCACATCTGCGTTTTCTGGTACTTAAAAACTAATTTATTTATAACCAAAAAGAGTAAAATAAGGGCGCGAGTAGAGGATCAGCGCAATATTTCTTGTCGCGCGGGAAGGGAGCACGTGTTTTCCTGCGCTGCAGAAACTTGCAGAAATTCACAATGGCGACGCCGCGCGCCCTCGCTACGTTTGTTACGTGCAGTGCAGCATTTCGATCGCGTTTTTAGCTAGAGTGGGTGGTTCAGCCTCTGCGAAATCCTATGCTACAGGTAGCTAGCAAGAGAACACATGCATACAAGCATGCTCCATAGGCTGCACCAGGCTGCACTTAACAAATGCAGTCCCGGCGGGTGTCCCCGCCATTGTGCTTTTGCCCAGCAGAAATGCTGCCTTCCACGCTTTGCGACAACCACAAAAAAAAAAAAAACGAAAGCAAAACGCGCATATTCTGCCTAGAAGCAACCTCGCACATGCTAAGCTAACAGCAACTAAAAATTAAAAAAAAGTATGTGAAGGGGGGACGCGCGTCCCTTCCCGAACTGACCACCCTCGTCACGGCCCCCTCCCTGCACGTCCATTGTGCGCACTTACAGTTTGCAAAGAATGTCGTTCTGAACCTGCTTTTGGTGGCAGTGGTGGCCCTTCGGAGGGAGCGACCACGCAGTTTTCGGGAAACTTTCCGCGCGGCTGCATTCTCTCGTCGCGGCTGCAGTGCTACCGATATGCAACGAGTTTCAACGGCTGCACGCAGTCTGCCTACGCGTATCGGCGCATGTACCGCATTTATCGATCATCAAGTTGATTGCGCGATTCCTTGGCCAGTGTACCTCCTAAGACAATGCCCATCACAACTGTGACATCGGTCGTATATGAACACAAGCCTGCGCCTTTTGGTGAGGCTACAGTGCCGTCGCTGAATTTGTATTGCTGACACACAGCTCAAGAGTGCACAGCGGATGCCGAAATTCGGTAAGTTGCTGGCCACTTTTCAGAATGGGGCCTGGCACTTTTTGTTGCGATGTTAAAGGGCCCCTAAACAACCCCGAGGTCCAAAATTTGTTTTAAAGATATAACTGCGCTCCTGTGCGGTGTGAACATGCTCCCGCAAGAATTTTGCGAATAGGTGCAATAATAGAGAAGTTACACGGGTTTAAGTGACCGCTTGCGCCAGTTTCGTTTTCTCGGTCGGCCTCCCCACCCTTCTCTGCTGAGGAGAGGGTAGGGGCGGCGCGCCGTCGAGACTCCGCCCACTTTTGACACGTGACCTGACGTGATCATTTGACGTCATTGACGCTTGCGCTGCGGAACCGGTTGCTCCCGTTCTAGAAACGTGGGGTTGCTCCTGCGCGCACGCCGGTGGGATGGCCAGGGGATCTGACAATAGACGTTTCGACCAATCAACGAGATACGACTACGCAAAGTTGTTCACGGTACGACATGACGACACCTAGGATGCGAGCGCGACTGGTCAGTCGCCGGAAAGAAGCGCGCGAATTGTTTTTGAAATACGGCGTCTGTGTGGCGCGCAGCGCTGTCATATTCGCAGAATGTGATCGCCGCAACCTTCTCTATGATTGAGTTAGCTTGTTTGGGCGGCTTTGAAAAAAAGTAGGAGCCTGTTTAGTGGCCCTTTAAACCACCGGTTCCACCTTTATATATTATTTGTGTCGTGAGGTGCGTAGGCTCTATATTTTCGAATAAAGAGCCTACGCACATTGTCCCAAAGCAATTTTAATTCATATAGTTAATCCTGTGCTTGTATCAAACCCCCATTGTGTGGCGACTTGCAGTTCTCGTAACATTTTTGTTTTCCTGCCCGTATTTTTAAAGGTAACGTGATACCGAACACGCGCTCCTTGGTGTTGGACACGTGTGGCAGTTCGGCACGCGATGGCATTTTTAAAGTAGCCTTGAAAATATGTTCTTCCTCTAATATCTGCTCATAATGCGCCTTGCACCTATCATTTAAGGACATTTTTGCCTAAAGACCCCATCCTTGGTGTGTGTCGTATTAGCTCACGTCTACGTTTTCCTTTCCGATGTATGCCAAAAATATGAAATTTATTATAATGCAAAATGCACCTATTTCAACTAATGTGCCGCTTTTAAAATTGCTTTGCAACAGAACCTTTACTCGTGTTTCTATTCTTTTTCCCTTGGGTATATAAAGTGACACAAAGCCAAGATCTGGGGGTTGAATATTGAACATAGATTCATTTTATAGTAAAAGGACAACTTTCTTTTGTTATTTTCGAAAGTAGTGCCCGATTATGAGATGTTTTCGACATTTCTTGAATTTCCGCGTTTGTTCATGAGTCGCACATAAATTGCATACAGTTATAGTATAGTGCTGATGTGCTCCACAGCTGTGCTAACTATTCACGCCTTTTCCGCAGGTTCCACCCTTGCCGAAGCTTTTC